>JAEAOA010000306.1:0-59601 GCA_016746295.1 Potamilus streckersoni
AAGGGGTTGGGGTTGCGCGTTTTAAAATTAATTTTTTCCATACATTTTTCGGCCTTCTTTTCTAATTTTTTTAAATTTTCGAAAAAATGTATCATGTGATTATCTTTTTTAAAATCTTTTATTTTTAAAAAAATATCTGAATATTTTCTCAACAACGTATTTTTTAAATCTGAAAAAAAAACTCTTATCCTCAAATCCCCATGAAATTACAAAATTTTTCCAGCCTTTGTCCCTCTCTTCATGCAACAACTTTTAAATTCCCCTCACCCGAAAATTTTTACCTCAAAACCATATTGATGTTTTAAAATTTAAAATTCTTTAAAACAGGAATTGAGGTTTTACCCCCCGACACAAAATTGCAGGGAGGGGGTCATGTATCCTTTTTGTTTCAAGGGAAAACATATATTTTACGGGTAAAGGGCCCGGGGTTTTTTTGGGGTTTTATTCAAGTAGTCTAAAAAATGTTTTTCTTGCCAAGCTTTGGAAAGGGAAAAAAATTTCCCCTTGTGTCTTTTTCCCCATGTTTCTTTTTATATGCCGTGCTAAAAGCATACATAACCACACTTTAATTTAGGCTATTGGTTTGCAAAATAAACTTGTGTGAGTATGTTTGAGCTGTGTGTTTGTGTTTGTGTGTGTGTATGTGTGTGTGTGTGTGTGTGTGTGTGTGTGTGAGAGAGAGAGAGAGAGAGAGAGAGAGAGAGAGAGAGAAAGAGAGAGAGAATGAAAAACTGCAAATTAAAAGTGGAAAGTGTAATGCGAGCCTCACCAAAAGAAAGATTTTAATATTATCATTAAGGATTTTCCGAAATCGTACCAGAGTCGGGAAAAGAAAAACTATTATATGATTGGACCTAAGGGAATAGTAAAACTGATTAAACTTTGCACTTCTTGAGAACATCACCAGATCACATGTTCTCCGAATCAAACCAGGTTCAACAATCGATCAAAAGAATTACACGCACACGCACGCACGAACACCTGCACACACACACACACACACACACACACACACACATATATATATATATATATATATATATATATATATATATGTATATGTATATGTATATATATATATATATATATATATATATATATATATATATATATATATCGCTACTGACGTTTCTGTAGCTATTAATAGAAACTTCCTTAAAAAGAACTATATAAAACTTCACTTTTGGAATCGATCAACATATACATGGATCTATAAGGCTTTTACCTTTGTTCTGATAAAATATCGATAAAATCATTGCATGGGGCATTACTAGGCGTTAATTTGCATTCCTATTTTCGGGATAAAGGTAATTTCTGTGCAAAGTCTAAAGCATGAAAAATGCGAGGATATCGAAAGTTGGTTTTCGCTGAAGTTTATGGTTGACAGTTTTGTGGAAAATAAATTGATTTATTCAGCAATAAGGTACAATAAAAAAAACGAAAGCAATGATATCTGCAGCCTCTACGACGACGATGACGATGCTAATGATGATGATATTGATTTTGTTATATATTTAACTATCATGTTAATATATAATCTATGAACTCCCCCACTTTCCACTGCATTATAGTGCTTGTCTTGAAATAAAATCACATGGACACAAATTTAGTTTCGAGTTTCAGATAGTTAATTGTCAGAAGGAAAACTTAATCAGTCCGTTTCTTAAGTCAAAGATACAGTGATCCTCCCATTATTTAATAATAATATTAATAATAATAATAATAATAATAATAATAATAATAATAATAATAATAATAATAATAATAATAATAATAATAATAATAAGAAGAAGAAGAAGAAGAAGAAGAAGAAGAAGAAGAAGAAGAAGAAGAAGAAGAAGTAGTAGTAGTAAATTATATATATATATATATATATATATATATATATATATATATATATATATATATATATATATATATATATATATATATATATATATATATATATATGTAAAAAGGCTTTTTTCTTTTCAAGTGTAAGAGTTGTTTCCTAAACATAATGACTACACTGATGACACTGGATTCTTGAGCTCTTCGTATAGTGAAGAATCCGATTAGTATTGATGACAAACTATAACTGAAAATAATAGAATTTAGGTTGTGGGTATGTTTTTTATTAACGATATTGCGAATATTTTTCAAGTGTAAAATATAGAGACCGATTGGCGAAATATTTTTGTTTTCTTTATTCCTGTAGTTTCACATGTGACAAATATATCCTTATATTTTTAGATGTGAAACGTTTAGATTTTCCATCATGCCTTGCGACTCTTAATTGTGTGAATCTTCAAAATTTGCACGTGCAACAACAAAAACGAACCCTTTGTTAGGCAGAACAAATAAATAGAAACGGTCTAACATTTCAGACGTAGAATTATATCTTTGATAAACAAATGTGACCAGACGCTATTTGCAGTGTTGTCTGAAGTTATTTATCCTTACTTTCTCGACAACACCGACAAACCCGCTGCGATTCGTTGCTGAATCGGATCGAATAGTATACAAATTGACCTAAAAATAACTATAACTTGCTGTAACAGATTAGGTTAACATTCAATCCTACCGCATTTCTAAGTCACGTGTAAGTTATATAATCAGGTTATAAAAGTGAGGTAAATTTACGAAAAGGGGTGAGGTGAGCATATTCTGCCGAAAATTGCGATCGGTGAGGTATCAACTTAAGTTGTGTTTCAGTAAATATTTGAAGGGTTTTATTTATTTAAATTATTTCATAGGAATTGCAAAAATGTGCTCATTAATACCTTTCGGAACAAATCACTATTTTGGGATTATTGTGAGTTCATTTATGAACATTTTTGGATTTGATATTGTTAGCACATCACCACTATTCCAGGCTATTGGCATATTCAAAATTAGAATTCATTCGGAACAACGTTAAAATTATTTTTGGAATACTGCATAGTTTTGGCCTTGTAATAAAACTTTTCTTTTATTACTATTTGGGATTTCATTGACAATTCTACACATTCTATTAAAATTATGAATTTGGATTATACGGGAAAAAATTATTTATTGATGGTTTGGGCTCTTTTCTTTACTTAGTTTAAGGCAGAAAATTCGGGGCTCATCAACAATGCAAATTTTAAAAAATATTTCGGAAACCTTCGATTTGTTTTCAAAATTTTAATTCACGTTGTTTAGATATTGTCTTTTTTTCCAAGTATTTTAATTTCACATACTTGAGAATTGTTTTAAAAACTCTTGTTCAAACATATTTGTCAGTAATTCCAAATCTATCAGCAAATATTTAAGCTGATCTAAATCTTGGTCTCCGGTAGGTTACTACAGGTTTGTTCAAAAGGAGACCAAACATCCTCAAGAACATCCCAGTCAGGGCAAAGCTAACGCCAGCCACTGGTCAAGACCACCCTAGTCATTCTGGCCCATGTGGAGATAAAAGATGCAAAACCTGTCAACATATGATAGAGACCAGGACATTCACTAGCAAACAAAACAAACAAAACTTGGCAAAACATAGAATGTAATTTATTTCATCACGTGTAAGATCTGTAGCCAACAGTATGTCGGAGAAACTGAAAAGCTACACCAAAGGATAAACCTTTACATATCTGATTGGATGACAAAGAAGCCGTACCGAGGCCCGGTCTCAGAACACTTCTGGTTCCCTGGCCACACTTCCAGTGATATAACATTTATCGCAATTGTTAACAACTCCAACTCAGGAACGAAAACGAATTTTACTGGATATGCCGCCTTCGAACATTGAAACCATGCGGTAAAAGTTATGACGACTAGGAAAAGAAAGTTATGCACTAATATAACTATTCTTTGCAGCCAACACATTTTCTTTTCAAACTTTTCCAAATCTTCTTAATATTCTCTAATTACTATTATAAGAAAAAAATTTCCGAAATAGAATCATATATATAATAATCTCTCTCTCTCTCTCTCTCTCTCAATATATATATATATATATATATATATATATATATATATATATATATATATATATATATATATATATATATATATATATATACACAGAATCTATTATATACCTGGCTCATTAATAAATGTTATTTATCAATTACACCATACTTTTTTACTTCATGTATGGTAATGCATGTACATGCATGTATAGAAAGGCCTTGCATGTAGGCAATTGAAATGAATACATGCACATGTTGAAAAGAACAACAACAAAAAAAAACAAGACATTCACTTCATATTACTACTGAAAAAAAAAACTATATAAGACAAGAACTACCTGCTGTACAGAGGTGACTATTATGTGAGGTCAATATTATGAGAAATTCATTACCGATAATGAGTCTTTTGAATTTTCTTATTTTAATGGACGTCATTAAAACTTAATTATGCATTACAATTGTAAAATTCAGTACACGATGAGCACCTGAAAACTTTACACAAGTTACTTTAAGTACATGGTTAGTCCGATAAATCATCACCCCAAATCTGTGTTGATACTGATGGACGATATGTGGGTATGATGTGACCTGTTCATAAAATGTGAAATTTGGCTGCATGCAAGACTTTCCGGAACAAAAATGCGTACACTTTAGACACATACTGGAAATTGGTAAGTGTATAAAATGTATACTGATGTGTGCAGTCAAATTTGGATACCGATAATTGCGGCTTTTAATGAATAGGTGATATCAGCCACTCACCCGAAAATCAACATCATCACTGGTGAAAGGTTGATTTATCGGCCTAGTACTTGGCCACTGATTATCTTAACATTCCGCCACTTGGTAAATGACTGAAAAATAGTATGTTTGACAGGTATGTTCGTATATGTGTGCACTCGCATATAAATGTGTACGTGCATGTATGTGTGTGTACTAAATCGTTAGTTGTTGTACGTGAGTATTTGGGGTCTAACGAATTAACATTACACCGTAGGTTAACACGAGGGGCCTCCATACGGGAAATTTTATATTAAATTTGTCAATAGTTGCAAGATAAATTCAGACCTGTACGGTACTGTTAATATTTTATCTACAATCCAACACATGCCTTTTGTATTCAATACACGTTTTTAATTACTATCCACACACACACACACACACACACACACACACACACACACACACACACACACACACACAATCCAACACCCGCTTTTTCATTATTATCAATTTATACACCACATATACAATCCAGCAAGCTCTTTCTGGTTACTGTCCAAACACACACCACTACCATCGAACGAGAAGTGTTGATACACATACTTCCACATAAGCATTGAACTATACTATCAATCATCACACAAAGCTAAGGAACTATTTACAGACACACAACTATATCATTAAATACAAACACACACTATCACAACAAAATTGGTAAAATGGGATTTTTAGTTGTCACCAAACACAAAACATGATTCTTTCTGCCAAAATGATTAGTATCGATGTTTTTTTCCTAGTGATCCTGGTGGACCTGAAAATGACCATTAAATGAAATGTTAAAATGGTCAAGGGAAAAGGGTTGACAGTTGACAGGGACACGGAAATGATAAAATGGTAAAGGAAAAAGGGTTGCCAGTTGACAGGGGCAAGGAAATGTTAAAATGGTCAAGGTATAAAGAGTCCACAATTAATAAGGAAAATTGGTAATGCAATGTTCAAATTTTATCTAAATTCCCAACACTTTCCAAGGAACATTTTGAGTAATATCCAACACCCACGTTTTGATTACTATCCAACACACTTGCTTATACTATTCACTTGTACGCACGGTCGTCTGTGTTGATGACATAAGCTTGAACATCTAAAGATTCGCGATGTGATGTGTCGAATTTTGAAAACTCTTAGAAGCTTTGTTTAAAGGAATTGTATCAAAGTCAACTTAATTAAAGTAGAAAGGGCTAGAGATAGTTAGATGATTATTTTCATTTCATCTCCGAACGTCAAAAGGGAATTTGTTCTAGCCGACGTAACATGACTGAGTCAGATGCTATGGTACAAGATAATGACATAAGACCTTTCCCCAAAATCGGCAGGGTAAAGGCGGCATCTGGCTATAGATGAGAGCTCAAAGTAAATGATTAATTACGGCATGATTAATTGTTTAGTTTTCTGGTCAATCCAAACACTCTGCGAACGGGTTTAGGAAACTGTCTATTCCGATTGGTTAATATGGATTTATGGGCATAACTCTGTAAGAAATTAAAGGTTTTACTTTAGGGAGATTATTTAGTCGTCTTCGATCTTTCGCAAGGAAAGTTAGTATGACTCCGAAATTCGTAGAAAGTACGTTTTCGTTATTGAGTAAGGGGCCGGATAGTTCTCTCAGTTAGGAGACGGACTATACGTGAGGTTCGTGGAAACATAAAGACACGGCAAAAGGTACGCAATCTTAGTTTCCCGATTTTAGTATGTTATTTCATTTGTTGATCTATTTTGCAAATGTATTCTTGATATGATGTATGTGTATATATGTATTATTTCATTTTTCAGGATTTTAGTGAAATGCTAGTCATGACATTTTATTCTTTGATATCATAATTATTAATTCATTTGAAGAATTGGCAAGATTGAATGTAATTAAAATTTCATTAGATTAGTTGAAAAGATTGCATGTAATTGAATCTTAAATACATAGGAGTGATTAGGAATTTAAATGAATTAAGTTTAAGGAATGATGGGTAATATTTCATAGTTTTATGGATTAACTCTGTCTAAAATGAGTATGACCTAACATTACATGTATATTCATATACTGGTTTCTAATATTTAATTGATCACTTAAGTGTATATCTATATGCTGATTTGTAATATCTAATTGGTCGAATAAACTATTTTAGAATAGTTAGATCTGAGGGTCTAAGCATATGTAACTTAAGACTGCTAGATTGGTTGAGTCAGCAGTCGAGTGGGTGTTACATACGGGTTCATACGGCTGAGTTGAATTTAATTGACCATCCCTAGCGTGACCCGAATTAAGGTCAGGACAAGATCCACAGTTTATGTAAACATAACAGTTAGCTAACAGAAGTTACTGCGGCAGAATTTATGCCTTTTGTTTTCTGAGCCGAATTAATGTAAAAATATAGATATACTTGGGAATGTGACCTATTGTCTATTGCGAGACATTTTTATTTATTGAAGGAAACAGCTTTCCTGGATTCACATGAGAAATCCCTGAACAATCACAGGACGAGAACAAGATCTACGCAGAAATCTAAGTCCAGAGACGATTGTTAAGTCAGAGTTCGACGGACAAGAGTCCAAGACGAAAAAGCTAGACAAAGATCGACAGAGCAGGGACGAACGGAAGTCTTGATGTCTGCATAAATTAGGTGATGAAGTCTCTCATCGTTACACTCAAAGGTCACATCTCATTGGCAATGAGGATAGCAATTTAACGTTGAAAGCAATTTTACATTTAAAGAAATTTGTATTGTCTTTTTTATTTGAGTACATGTTAGTACCATTTTTCCTTCTTTTGTAACTAAGTCATTGATTTCTTTTCATTTTAAATTCTGTTGATAAACTGATTAAATTTTATATTTGGTCATTGAAATTGGGCTCGTTTTGTTATTTCTTCAATATACTCGTTCAGTGATCTGCATTCTTCTTTCTATCTATCCACACTGGGTAAACGACACCGCGGAGGTCATTCCCTAGCAACGAACCGTAGTGAAAGAGGTTGGTGTGTTTTGCACGCCGCCAATTTGTCACATAAGTGGGAGCCTCGTTCCGGGATATTTGAACAGTGGAAAAAAGCAAATCTGAACATATATTAAAAGAAATACAACACAGTATCATTGATAGATTTGTAATTTTTAAAAATAAGAAGCCACGAGTGTGAATTGAGTCAACACCTATTCTTATATGTTTGAAATTATGCATGATTTGTGAATTTCTTAAATGTTGCATGACATTGTAAGAAATTAAGATTCCGTACCTGAAATTGCTGAAGCGTGGTGGTTTTCCGTATCTATGTAACCCAGAAAAAGTTTGCCTTAGTACTCTTGCGAGAAGAGATTATGAAGGAAGTATTCCCAGGGTAATTTGCACATGTGTTGCAGACCATACGAATTTAGGGAGAATTTATGGTTGGTACTGCCCGAAAGCCGTTTAAATTACTTGTGTGATTTTTAAGTAAGTCTGTAAGTAAGACTTGACTTAGTTAGAATATTCGTTGATATTCATAGGGAAGTTGTTTTCTTGAAGGCAGAAAAAAGGTTAGTGACACTAATCTAGGTGAGTTAGCGACAAGACAGATAGACGAGACTGGCAACATTACGGCAACTTGCGCGAGAATTCGAAGCTCTTGGATCCGAAGAATTAGGTTATGAAGGGACCCAGTTAGCTGACTTTGTAGAGCGTAGTCTCAAAGAGTACAAAGAAAAGCAAGCAGCCGAAAGAGAGAAGGAAAGAGGGGCAGCCGAGAGAGAAAAAGAACTTGAGATAGCCAGAATGCAGGCTGAAAAAAAAAAAGAATTTGAGGTAGCCGGACTGCAGGCTGAAAGAGAAAAAGAACTTGAGTTAGCTAAACTGCAAGCCGAGGAAAGGAATAAAGAGAGAGAGAGAGAGAGAGAGAGAGAGAGAGAGAGAGAGAGAGAGAGAGAGAGAGAGAGAGAGAGAGAGAGAGAGAGAGAGAGAGAGAACATACGTTAGCCATGAAAAGACTAAGGATCGAAGTGGAGTCCAGGAGGGGCGAAGAACTGAACGTACAGTTAGGACCCTCGAGCAGAAGAACGGAGGATAGACGTACCGTCCAGATAACTATGCCTATGTTTAACGACAAGGATGAAATTATTGATAACTTTTTAACCCAGTTTGAAAAGTTAGCATTAATACATCAAATACCCAAAGAACAGTGGGCTATTAATATTTCGGCATTTTTGCAAGGCGCTGCCAAGGAGGTTTATCATAATTTGGCACGCGCTGAAATAGATGATTACGAAGCTCTCAAGAAAGCGTTACTACGGCTCTATGAGCTGACAGCTGAAAGTTTCCGTAAACTTTTCAGAGAGTCATCTAAGAAAGCCACAGAGTCTCACGCGCAATTTCATAATCGTGTACGCGTACTTTTCGATAAGTGGATTAAAATGTCCGGAGCCGAACTTTCATACGAAGGCATACGGGAAGAAATTCTGAAGGAATATGTCCTCAGCACATACCGTAAAGACCTAATAGTACTTTTGGCGGAGCGTGATTTCGCGACCTTAGAAGATATTAGTGTAATGGCCGAGCGATATGAAGCTGCACACTCTCGTCCAACCACATGGAGTGGCAAGTATCGAACCAGCGTCCCAGAGTTTAGGAGAGGTAATGGTTTAACACCTATCAGGCGGAATGGTCAAAATGGTGGGAAGCCAGGGGCTGACAATCCCAGCCGTGATCAGTCCCGGGGCTCAGGTAAGTCCCAAGGGATGGACAAGATAATCTCTGGTAAGAAAGAGGAAGTTGTGTGTTATGGCTGCAACAAACCCGGCCATATTCTTAAAAACTGTAGAAGATACCGTCCCACTGTAAATGTAGTAACCCCAGATACTAGTAAACAGAGTAATCTATTGGAGTGGTCCAATACAGCAACAGCTACGGTAAATGGCGTAGATGTTACTGTGTTGTACAACACCGGCTGTAGTTATCCAGCTTTGGTGGACAGCAAGTTTGTTAAACCTGCTGATTATAAAGGTGAGATTGTAGAGGTACAATTTGCAAATAAGAGTAGAGATTCCCTTCCAGTTGCTTATATCAATCTTGATTCGCCCTATGTGAAAGGACGAATTCAAGCGGAGTGCTTGTCAGGGTTGTCGCATGATGTTATTTTAATATGTAGGTATGTATTGCCACAACCTAATCCTATGACGTGTACACCTGTACACGTGGGGTCTGTAGAGACTAGGTCTATGAGACGAAGGTCAGGGCTGAAACCGTTGAAACCATCGTCTTCGCCCATAGATAATTTGCTACCTGGCGAATTAAGGAGACTTCAAGAGGAAGATTCTACCCTTAAAAAGATACGCGGGTATGCAAAGGACAAGTCAGTGCGTAACTTACCCGACGGTGAGGTAGAGTTCGCACTGAAGCGAGGTATCTTGTACCGATGCGCTCGAAAGGGGACCGAGAGGTATAAGCAGGTAATTGTACCACAGTCTAAGCGGGACGAAGTACTTAGGCTTGCACATGAAGGTTTACTTGGTAGTCACATGGGTGTGGCTAAGACGCGAGATAGGTTAGTTAGGGAGTTCTATTGGCCAGGTGTGTATGGTGATGTAAGGAGGTTTTGTCTGTCGTGTGACAAGTGTCAGCGAGTGGCACCTAAGACCTCACATCGCCTAGTGCCGCTAGGAACTACCCCTCTAATTGATGAACCTTTCTCACGGGTGGCTATGGATTTGATAGGTCCGATAAAGCCTGCAGCGGAAAGTGGCAATCGTTATGTGCTAACGATTGTCGATTATGCTACCCGATACCTGGAGCCGTTCCTTTAAGGAACATCGATTCAGTTACGGTAGCTGAAGCGTTGTTAGGGGTCTGGTCTATAATTGGTGTACCAGACGAAATACTAACTGACCAAGGGACGCAGTTTGTTAGCCAGGTGATGGAGGAATTAAACCGGTTACTTACTATCAGGCACCTGACTACTACCACTTATCACCCACAGTGTAATGGTCTAGTGGAGCGTTTCAATAGGACATTGAAACAAGCTCTAAAAAAAGTTATGCGAAAATCGACCTAGAGATTGAGATCGATACCTTCCCGCGATACTTTTTGCGTACCGCGAAGTACCCCAAGCTAGTCTTGGATTTTCGCCGTTCGAGCTAGTTTATGGGAGGACAGTGAGAGGACCCATGGCTGTATTGAAGCAGTTGTGGACGGATGAGGAAGCATCCGAAGAGGTAAGAACAACATATCAGTACGTTGTTGACGTCCGTAATAAACTGGAGAAAGTTTGTAACTTGGCCAAAAAAACTCTCTGTGATGCAAGGGGACGTCAGGCCAAGTACAACAACAAGAAAGCGAAAGAACGTAAGTTTGAGATAGGCGACAAGGTGTTGTTGTTGTTGCCATTAGAACATAACAAACTCCAAGTGTCTTGGAGAGGACCATTCGTTGTAACTGAGAAGAAGGGTGGACAGAATTATCGCATCAGGGTGGGCGATAAAAAAAAGCTGTACCACGTTAACCTACTTAAACTCTACCGAGAAAGAGAGTCACTTACTGAGTTCGTGGTTGCTACAGTTGTGACGGAAGAACTCGACGACAATGGAGGAGTGGCGGAAGTATTTCCTAGTTGTCCGTTGACGGGAACGAAACTTACGTAGACGTCGTCCTTGACGTAACGTTAACGTCAGACCAACGTGGCGAGGTGGAGGAGATACTTCACGATTACGAAGACATTCTGACGGAGAAACCAGGTATGACGGATTTGGAGGAGTTCAGTCTGAAGCTATTAGATAAAACACCAGTAAAACTGAGACCCTATCCACTTCCACGTGCGAAGTTAGAAACCGTGAGGAAAGAAATTCGAACTATGCTGCAATTAGTGGTCATTAAACTAGCGGAATCGGCGTATAGTTCACCGGTTGTTTTGGTACAGAAAAAGGATGGCGATCACCGTTTTTGTATTGATTACATGAAGTTTAATAGGATCACTGAATTTCAAGTAGAGATGTTACCAGATCCTGAGAATATATTTGCCGGATTGGCGAACGCAAAATACTTCTCGAAAATAGACCTGTCGAAAGGTTATTGGCAAATTCCTGTACGAAAAGAAGACCGTCCGAAACTTGCTTTCGCAACACCAGATGGAACATACCAATGGGTAGTTATGCCGTTCGGGGTCCAGAACGCACCCAGTGTCTTCACCCGAATGATGAGGAAACTTTTAGAACCTCTGAGAGGGAGCGGAGTCTCTAAATTAATGGACAATTTATTGTTAGCGACTGCTACTTGGGAGGAACACATAATTCTGTTAAGAAAGGTTTTGGAACGACTCAAACAGGCAGGGCTCACCGCCCGACCATCCAAATGCCATATTGGATTTCGTAAATTGACGTATCTAGGACACACCCTTAGTGAAGATACATTAACCCCAGACAGTACGAAGGTCGAGCAGCTTCGGAATGCCGCACGTCCAACTACAAAGACGGAAGTTCGTTCATTTCTAGGTCTTGCAGGGTATTATCGAAAATATGTTGCCAATTTCAGTGCTACTGCTAGCCCATTGACCGACTTGACGAGAAAGAAATCTCCTACTAAAGTTGTTTGGACAGACGCTTGTGAGAGGGCCTTTCAAACGTTGAAAGATAGACTGACGTCAGACGCCATTGTTAAGCTACCAGACGTGACAAAGGACTTTGTGTTACGTACAGACGCTTCTGACAGAGGTCTTGGTGCAGTTTTACTGCAAGAACATGACGGGGACTTATTTCCTGTTGCATACGCGAGTAGGAAACTTAATACCGCTGAGCGTAATTATTCAGTCACTGAGAAGGAATGCCTAGCGATTGTCTTTGGGATTCATAAGTTTCAGCGTTATCTGTATGGGCGAAAGTTGATTCTAGAAACCGATCATCAACCTTTAGCGTATCTTGCACAGGCTAAATTGACTAATGGGCGGTCATTGTTTCTACAACAATATCAAGTCCAGCTACGTTACATTCGTGGAAACTCAAATGTGGGGCAGATTGCATGAGTCGATTGCTTGAGTCTGAGGTGAAGGGTCACTTCAGGACATGTAAACATTAGATTAAACTGTAACATCAAAATTCGATGAGCAAAATCCCAGATTTTACTCTTAAAGGGGGGCTTATGTGATGTGTCGAATTTTGAAGACTCTTAGAAGCTTTGTTTAAAGGAATTGTATCAAAGTCAACTTAATTAAAGTAGAAAGGGCTAGAGATAGTCAGATGATTATTTTCATTTCATCTCTGAACGTCAAAAGGGAATTCGTTCTAGCCGACGTAACATGACCGAGCAGATGCTTTGGTACAAGAGAATGACATAAGACCTTTCCCCAAAATCGGCAGGGTAAAGGCGGCATCTGGCTATAGATGATAGCTCAAAGTAAATGATTAATTACGGCATGATTAGTTGTTTAGTTTTCTTGTCAATCCAAACATTCTACGAACAGGTTTAGGAAACTGTCTATTCCGATTGGTTAATATGGATTTATGGGCGTAACTCTGTAAGAAATTAAAGGTTTTTACTTTAGGGAAATTCTTTAGTCGTCTTCGATCTTTCGCAAAGAAAGTTAGTATGACTCCGAAATTCGTAGAAAGTAAGTTTTCGTTATTGAGTAAGGGGCCGGATAGTTGTCTCAGTTAGGAGACGGACTATACATGAGGTTCGTGGAAACATAAAGACACGGCAAAAGGTACGCAATCTTAGTTTCCCGATTTTAATATGTTATTTCATTTGTTGATCTTTTTTGCAAATGTATTCTTGATATGATGTATGTATGTATTATTTCATTTTTCAGGATTTTAGTGAAATGCTAGTCATGACATTTTATTCTTTGATTTCCTAATTATCAATTCATTTGGAGAATTGGCAAGATTGAATGTAATTAAAATTTCATTAGATTAGTTGAAAAGATTGCATGTAATTGAATCTTGAATACATAGGAGTGATTAGGAATTTAAATGAATTAAGTTTAAGGAATGATGGGTAATATTTCATAGTTTTATGGATTAACTCTGTCTAAAATGAGTATGACCTAACATTACATGTATATTCATATACTGGTTTCTAATATTTAATTGATCACTTAAGTGTATATCTATATGCTGATTTGTAATATCTAATTGGTCGAATAAACTATTTTAGAATAGTTAGATCTGAGGGTCTAAGCATATGTAACTTAAGACTGCTAGATTGGTTGAGTCAGCAGTCGAGTGGGTGTTACATACGGGTTCATACGGCTGAGTTGAATTTAATTGACCATCCCTAGCGTGACCCGAATTAAGGTCAGGACAAGCATCCACCGTTTATGTAAACATAACAGTTAGCTAACAGAAGTTACTGCGGCAGAATTTATGCCTTTTGTTTTCTGAGCCGAATTAATGTAAAAATATAGATATACTTGGGAATGTGACCTATTGTCCATTGCGAGACATTTTTATTTATTGAAGGAAACAGCTTTCCTGGATTCACATGAGAAATCCCTGAACAATCACAGGACGAGAACAAGATCTACGCAGAAATCTAAGTCCAGAGACGATTGTTAAGTCAGAGTTCGACGGACAAGAGTCCAAGACGAAAAAGCTAGACAAAGATCGATAGAGCAGGGACGAAAGGAAGTCTTGATGTCTGCATAAATTAGGTGATAAAGTCTCTCATCGTTACACTCAAAGGTCACATCTCATTGGCAATGAGGATAGCAATTTAACGTTAAAAGCAATTTTACGTTTAAAGAAATTTGTATTGTCTTTTTTATTTGAGTACATGTTAGTACCATTTTTCCTTCTTTTGTAACTAAGTCATTGATTTCTTTTCATTTTAAATTCTGTTGATAAACTGATTAAATTTTATATTTGGTCATTGAAATTGGGCTCGTAGTGTTATTTCTTCAATATACTCGTTCGATGATCTGCGTTCTTCTTTCTATTTATCCACACTGGGTAATCTACACCGCGGAGGTCATTCCCTAGCAACGAACCGTAGTGAAAGAGGTTGGTGTGTTTTGCACGCCGCCAATTTGTCATATTCATCTTTGGCACACATCACGAAATTCAACAAAGCTTTGAATAAACTGCAAAGCAGAAAGTCGTTAAGTTTCCAAGTATTCATTTTTTTTTTTTGTTTTCGCAGGTAATGATATATCATCAATTGCGGCGTGACATTTTTCTTGATACGTTTTGTTAAGTAAGCTGATGAACCTCAGGTTGTTTCTTTACTCTATTGCAAGACAGATTCGATGTGTTTGGTCCCAAGAGAAGTCAAAGGAGGGATTGAATGGTCAAGCAAGCGTTAAAACCCATTTAACATATCGCGTAACCTATGTCCTCGTTCTTCAGCGACTCTTCGTTGCACAGGATACATTTGTTGTTAAATTCGCTATATAATCGATTTTGACAGTGTAGTTTCATCGTGACATTTCCTTACCGAGAATATAATATTTTGTTCAATATCTCTTTTAATGCCAAATATAGCAACCATAAAACACTATTTAATGAGAGAAATTTAATGAGGATGTAAAAATTCTCGGTAAACGTGATAAGTTTCCTTCTTCATCGAAAGCAGTGATGACAGAAACGGAGTTTCCTACTGCGTTTCCTACAAGTTCTTACCTAATTACACCATAATACACAAATACCAAACTGAGTCCTTCGTGTAGTTAGATGGGAAAGAGAGAATCGACCGTTGTTGGGAATGTCTATTGAATGCGGTACTGTTTGTGTTTCCAACAAGAATAGCAACCAAACTGGGCTAAAATCTGATTGACATCGCTTTGTCGATCAGTACCCTTCTGTGATTTTTCTCCAGTGGTTTGCCAAACTGATGACTGAAAATAGCTGAGATCGTTTCGAAGAGATGATGGCCTTTAAAATAAAATCCTCCATGAATTCGCATGGATTAGATTCGCTGAGGTTTTGCTGATGATGGTGTTTTGTATTTGTAAATAAGAGGAACATTTTTGTCCAAGTGTTATTAAACTTGTTAGTTGAATATTTCTACGAGGAAAGTGTCTTGATCTCCAGCCATATTCTTGACTTTGAGTGAGATATATGATTTCTTCCAAGGTGAATTCTGAATGAGCTCCCTTGCCAGTTGTATGGCTTGAGGTAATTTAACTATGAAACAAAGTACTGTTCTGTTGGGAAACACATCCATTGAACTCTCACAGGGTAACACTAAATAAAACGATAAACAATGACCTTTCATTGTTGGATGGTTCTGGTCTCCATAGAGTCACTTGGTGTCAGAGGAAAATTATTTTTAAAAATCTGTTCAAAAGTGGGCTGCTGCTGTCTTTGAAAGAGCTGTTGTCTTGAGTGGCGTTACGAAATTACAGTTGTTGTTTTTGTTAATGTTGGTATATCTCAAAAAAGGAATGGAAAGTAAATAACCATTGCAGATTCTGAGTAAAATACTGCACAATTGTTTATATCTTTGTTGAAACTCAGATTTACAATGGCTGCTCTATAGACACATTGCAACGTATAGATTTGGTAGAGAGGGACGATTTGGGTTTTAGGGTAATGTTCTCCACACCACATCCAAAAAAGTTTTTTCTTTTTGCTTTGGTCTTTTTTCTTTCTTTTTAGTAGTACTTGAAAAAAGGAAATCTAAGAAGGAGAGGTAGATGATATGTTTGTTTTCAACGACATGGCGGTGGTGACTAAGGATTCTATTTTGTAATCCAGGACTAGGTTGATATAGTTTCCAGCGAACATTCACTACCTGAAGTCGACGTTTTCCCCACTTTACTTTTTCTTCGATCGACAATGCTTTTGATATCGTAAAATATCGTCTTCTTTCTTAATCACTTGTTGTTATGAAGGCGTGTGTGTATGTGTGTGAGCTTACGTTTCTTTAACTTAGTTTTAACAATTTTTCTGTTATATCGCTACAATCTCTAGTGACACTTGTTCATCATGCCACCGACATGTATAATGATGTCCTACTCAGTCGCATCATTATGACAACAGGAAAGTAAAACCAAAATTAATATTAACACTTTTTTTTTTATTCATATTTTATTTTATAGTTTTGTTTTACCATTTTAAATTAAATCTCATGTGTTTAAAATTTTTGTCCTATCAGATGATTTCTCGTACGTTCGAAAGCATTGCATTGCTTACACACAATACACATACAAACATAATTATATGCTATCACAAATGAGAAGTAATTAAAATGGAGGTATTTTGTTGGCAATCATTTAAAGAGTAACACCTTTCTAAATGATATGTTGTGCAAAGGATTGTGCATGTCTATGTCGCTCACAAAATACTTAACCTTGAAGCATAAACGTGTTGATTGGTGTATAATATGTGTAACCACGATTATCCTTCGTTCAGACAGACAGACAGAAAAATATTTTCTTAGCAAGTGCAAGCACTTCATACAGGATACATCCTTTAATTACCGTTTTTAACCTCGAACAGAAAAATTTACTTCCTGTTTGGCATAACAACTATTTAATTAAAAGCAACATCGAAACCCTAAACTCTGAATATGAAAATTAAGAAATGATAATTGACAAAAGCAAACTTTGGAAATAAAAATTAATAATGGTGAATTGGAAACAACATGAACGCTCTACAAACATAAAAGTTAAGAAATTTATGCCAGTAGTCAGCCATAGGGTCAAAGGCTTGCAGCAATCACCCATGTGTTATACATTGGGTCAGAGATCAAAAGGAAGCCGCAGGGAAAATGGGACGTGTTCTACCCGCAATGTAGACAGTTGTTGTTATAGGAATTAACGCCAGTTTTCAGCACAAGATAGGCTATACATGTCGGCCAGTATTAATGGTGGAGAAAGAACCCTGGAAAGCCACGGGAAGAACCACCGCCACGAGAAGCTACTGGCAGGCTTTCTCACTTACCCACGTTAGCCGAGTCTGGACTCGAACTCACGCAGACCGAGGTGAGATGGCAGTGATCCGTAACGGTCCAATGTAGACAGACAAACGAGAAACATTGACTGCTCAGTTGAGTGGATCAGTCCAGCCACATCCAATGGAAATTCAGCTACATCTTAGATTCCAAAATATTTGCTGACCACTTTCAAAAATTCTTCATTATACCTGGGAAGATTGTGAGGAAGACATAGCTGCAATAAAAATTATACTCTGAGAGAGGCCACTCATAAAATCAGAGATCGGTGAGTTATTTGCTCGATTTTTGACAAACATTACGGCGTCATAATTGTAAGTATTGATACTATGTATCTTTAATTACTGTGGTTGTTTTAGTATGTAGAATTACCTTGTAGTGTTTCATTTATAAGCTTATTTGAGACATGAATTTGAGTTACGTAGAGAATTATGTTGATTGCTAGATCAGCAAAATTAATAGTATAAATCGTTAATAGGTTACTTCATGGTAACCAATTCATTTAGTAATGCGTATGTTAGAGTTTACGCATGTTTGAATTGGGGTATAGGGAAATGATTGATGTTTACAAGATTAGTTAAACAGATGTTTAAATTGGAGTTAGTAAATGAATGATGTATGCAAGATTAGTTAAAATAGATGTTTGAATATATCAGAGCATGGATATTTGAATATTTGTATATTTTGGTATGAGTTGTGATGTAAAGATATTTGTCGGATTATTGTGATATTGTCAGTATAATCGAATTATGAGTATGTACTGATGTGAATCAATTATCTTTGCTTTTATACGAGTAAGTGATATCGTACTATTATTATGTTGTTTTATTATGTTATGTTATCACGTTGTGTTTTAGCATGCAATAATGTATGTGTATTTCGGTGTAAATGGATGCGTGACCGATGAAATTTGATAGCCTTATCTAATGATAAGCTACGTGTGTAGTGTGAGGTGAGAGCGCCGAGAAAAATAGTGTACTATCCTGGTGTTTTCACAGGAAGCATTTCATGGAAAAAAACTTCAGGTTCGAGTTAATAGACTCGAGTCTCTGAGAGAGAGAGAGAGAGAGAGAGAGAGAGAGAGAGAGAGAGAGAGAGAGAGAGAGAGAGAGAGAGAGAGACCGGCAAAGCAGTCGGAGTCGGCGAATTAAAGTCGACTTATATAAGATGCATAAAATGAGAGGAGAAGGAAAGTTCTGGAGGAAGAAAAAGAGGAGTAGTGGGAAGAAGAAAGTTGGAGAGATTCAGTGAGGACGAGAAGGAATCGGGAGTTAGAGGAATACACAGATAAGTAAAAAAAAAACAAGGACAGGTGGAAATCTCTCACCCTACGAATCAAATGATGCGGAAGAAGCGTATTTGGGAAACTCGAATGATTGACTATTTGTTTATTAAATTGTTATTATTGAATCTCACCCCTTTTGTATATTTTATAATTCAACCGTCGGCGTTGCTGACTGGGGGCTCTGAGCTGTGTATCAAACGCTCACTAATTCACTTCCAAACCAAAATCGAGCCTGGGTGGGTCTTCTGCAATAATTTAAATAAGTATAGGAAACACCCACCCCTATCCAACACAACCAAAACTTTACAGTGGGGGAGCCTCTCCACAACCTGAATGAAACATTCTCATTTTTTAACTTATTACAGAGCTCATATTACCTGGAATTCAGGTTTTCCCATAAAAATTTATGTTGACCAGCTTTTTCACATGTCCATCCTTTTTATATTTTAAAACCCCTCTAAGCTTTGGCCACTAGCAGTGTTGCCAATATAACTATTTATAGTAGTTTAGAAGTGGTAGATTGTTTTACTAGTAATAAATATTGTATTGCATGTGAGACGCACCATTTTTAATTTCATGATTAATTTTCTTAGTAAGAATAACATTTGTTAGTAAGATCTAACTGCCCACGAAAATGTGGGTAAGATGTTCGTACCGACAGGAAAATGTTTCACGTTTTCAGCGTTTGAATCTTTCTGTATAAAAAAAGAACAATGGCTTCCTTTATCACAAAGAGATTTTAAACATTGCTTTTTGAATGCTGTATTGAAAGCTGATTAGTTTGAAAACGTTCAAATGGTCGGAAGACATTCCTGTAAATGGACAATTTAGACAAGCACAGTGAAAATCTACCTCCTGAGCTGAGAGAACGCTTTTACAACTAATATATAAAGATTCAAGCTAAATGCAAAGACTAATTTACATCTGAAACGGATATGTTTTAATCATTGATACATGACTGTTATAAGAAGACAGATTGCTTTGAAAATGTTCAAATGAGCAGACACTGATCGACTCAGAAAACAATGTAAGACGTTCCATGCCACTAATTATGCAGTCCTCAATGTTTCACCAAATTATATTGAAGAAAGTCAATGCAACTGTTTAAAAGAATTTATTCCACACGACGAGAAGATTCCTTTGAATTTTGGACGCCATGTCGTGTATGTTACCATTTGTTTTGCCAATATAATCTTTGTAACAAATGTATGAACATTATCTTCAAAGATATGACTTGCATTGATTTTACATGTACTAAGGTGATAAATTTATGCTTTGTGGTAACATTAGGGCAAGAAACACGATGTATTCTATCTCCTTCGCTTTCTATCTTTCTTCTTAGTTTAAGAAGCTATGTAATGTCGTGCTGTCTGCGCGTGTCGTCATATGACCTGTTGTCATAAGTCGTTCGCCAGCTTTAGAGCCTGTCATTGGCATATGTACAATCGATATCATTGCCCGTAGTTTTGGCCGATAGGTATTTATCAAACCTTTATCGTCCAGAAATAGGTTGCACCATGCCATGGAGTTCATAATATGTTGGTTTACAGAACGAAAATGTAACGCGGTCGTATGACCGAGTAACCGACATCCAAGAAATTAATTGCAAAATAGAAGAACGGTGAGAAAGGAAAGGGGAATTAAGATGGTGTTGCGAGAAATATGTGTACCTTTACAAATGCTTGTGCTGTCTCCTTTGCACAATCCCGTAATGAAATTGACTTCATTCTCACTAAGATAAGTATATGGTTTAGCGATTTTGATTGCCTGATCAAGTCGAGTTGTCAGCATCTTAAAATATGGATCATTGCGAGTCACAGAGCGTTTAGTTATGATTCTGAAAACGAGGATTCAATCAAAAGTCGCATTACTGTGATAATTACATTTCTGCTAAATACCTTTCAGTTTTTAGATAATTATAGTGTTTAAAATTTCAAATTCATTTTGATGGAAACTCACCAATAATACCAGTTATACACTTTCGTAAATGGGTTTTACTTGACAGTAATGTTCATGGTACGAGGTTTCCCAACGTGATCTTCTTTCAGGCTGACCTCTTAGCTATATTATCTACTTAAAAATGAATAACTGTTTTTACTGTTGCGTTGACAAAATATTGAATTGAACCATTCATATATTTTACGTATAACGCACAGCTTGTTAACCGAGGATTCTGTGAGAGATTTGTTTATTGCTAGCTTTGGCATTCCATCAATAGGCAAGGGGCCCCGAGTGGCCGAGTGGTCTAAAGCGCTGTCCGTTACGGATCACTGCCATCTCACCTAGGTCTGCGTGGGTTCGAGTCTAGGATTCGGCGAACGTGGAAATGTGAGAAAGCTTGTCAGTAGCTTCTCGTTGGTCGGTGGTTCTTTCCTGTGATTTCCCGGTTTCTTCCTCCACCATTAATACTGGCCGCCATGTATAGCCTGTCCTTGTGCTGAAAAATGGCGCTAAGCCCAAAAATAATAACCATCAATAGGCGCGCTGCTGTTGTAGCCGGGAAACCTTGAGGATAAAGTACCTCCAGCCTTGTTTGAGTGTATAATCATAAAGAACCAGAAGACGACAGTATCGTTTTACTGCATTTAATTTTTTTGTCATAGGTGCAATTTTTCAGCACATGATAGGTTTTACATGACGGCCAAGTGGTGGAGGAAGATCCTATAACTCCGGAAAGTACAACCGTACCACAGGTAGCTTACTGGCAATCTGTTTCACATACCCACGTTTGGCCTTGACTCGAACTCACGTGGACAAAGGTGAGATGTCAATTATCCCCCAGTTTGTTGGAAATGACGGCAAAATTCTGGCTCTTTCTGGAGCAAAATATCAAAGAATTTTTTTTTTAAAGTTTATATCACCACCTACAATTGATCACGTAGATTAAGACCAAGTTTCTCCTATTAGTAACAAAAGTCTCGCGGCGTAAAATTATGAACAAGAAGTAAATATAAGACCATTTCATATTTATAACTGCTGAGTGTTGAAACTATTTCAGTGAATATTTTCCAGCCATAGCAGCATTTTCAAATTAGCTTCTATGGTGGATATACTTGCAAGAATCGTCTGCTGGACACACCATGTTGATAGGATTTTCTATTTAGGAGGAGTAATGGTTATAAGATTTCCACGAAGACTGTCATGGCGGCCATATTCAAGCAGAAAGACTTGTAAAGAAGTCCTCAGTTACTCTTTTCATTTATAGTGTATCTGATTCATGGTAACCAATCTCAGCAATGAGCCAATGCAAAAAGGGAGATCACAACTGCAGAAGAAACAGTGAGTTCTCTCGTGAAAACAAACCTATTTGTACGTGTAAAGACCGACAACAATATCATACGATTCAAATTGATTACATAGATAACTAATCTTGCGAGCTAACCATTTCATTACTTTCCATCGTTAGCGATTTTCGTTTATGCAAGTTACATACTGTTGTGCTATATATAAAAAAGATTGATAATCTTAAATCTGACTAATTAAGTTGGTTTCCTCATTCTGGATTATTTGGTTTCCTTAGCTACCTTTCCACATCATATCACCACCATCCATGTGTGAGTACTAAGTACAAACTGTTAGAACATGTACAACAGCCTTTAAATACATACTGTATAAAATCTGGAGTATGAGAATTTGGTTATAGCGCCCCGTTTTAAGGAATTCGTAGATTTTTCTGATTACTTATTTGATTATTGGAACTCAGCCCAGTGGACATGCCCCTTTGCCCGACCGAAATAATTTGCCAATTACTAGGAGCAAGCGTCACCGAGTGAAGTGAGTTTCCATAATGTCATGGTTTACTTTGGTGAATTCAGGTCAGAGCCGCATGAGTGTCTCTGTCATTCCATAGTTTCTATTAAAATCTGGTAGTGTACATTGGTTATGTGACTGCAGGTGCAGTATTTATGGTTGGAGACTGGTAAATTACACCATGGAATAAACAAGAAGTGATTTTGCCGTCGTCGGCAAATACAATTTATGTCGCCATGGTGGCAAATATGATGCGATTTTATAATCGAAATGTGACTCGAAACAAGAATTGTATTGGCCTAGCAAAAATAGTTCCCTTTGTGTTAGGGGAAATTTACGGCGTGAAATGCTGACGGTATGGAAAGTTGATGAAGAGAAACCATACAAATATGCGGTTGATAGATAATGTGAGATATGTGGACTTGTATTGATAAGTGTAAAATTATTCATAGAATGGACCAGTTGGACATTCTAATTTACAACAAAAGGTGTGTGTATGTCTTTGAAAAATTAAGAGAAAACTTATGACTTCTAGCGGAAACGTGCCAGAGTTTGATACCGCTCGATCAAAGTAAATGTCTCTGGTTTGTAATAATGCATTTCTAATTTTGAAATGTCAAATAACTATAGCGATGTGCATGTGATTTGCAAAACGAGTTTAACTGACTTTACAAGACGAGGTCAAGCTCAGAATGAACAGAATACTGACCCAAATGGGATTACATAGTAACGCGTCCCAAATTGGGCAGAATACTGATCCAAATGGGATGACAGTCTGGAACGCGTCCCATATTTTGGCAGAATACTGATTCAAATGGGATGACAGTCAGGAACGCGTCCCAAATTGGGCAGAATACTGATCCAAATGGGATGACAGTCTAGAACGCGTCCCAAATTGGGCAGAATACTGGTCCAAATGGAAATACATAGTCTGGAACGCGTCCCAAATTGGGCAGAATACTGATCCAAATGGAAATACATAGTCTGAACGCATCCCAAGTTGGGCAGAATACTGATCCAAATGGAAATACATAGTCTGGAACGCGTCCCAAATTGGGCAGAATACTGATCCAAATGGAAATACATAGTCTGAACGCATCCCAAGTTGGGCAGAATACTGATCCAAATGGGATGACAGTCTGGAACGCGTCCCAAATTGGGCAGAATACTGATCCAAATGGGATGACAGTCTGGAACGCGTCCCAAATTGGGCAGAATACTGATCCAAATGGGATGACAGTCTGGAACGCGTCCCAAACTGGGCAGAATACTGATCCAAATAAAAATACATAGTCTGGAATGCGTCCCAAATTTGCAGAATACTTAGCCATTGGGATTAATTAAATGAATTAATTTGTGTCATTCCTCGATATTTCTCCAATGGGATGAACGGAATGAATGTCTAGTAGACCATCTAAATATACACATGGCCTTAGACTTCAAAAGGAAATGTCTAGAGTAAGCACAATATATTTTAAGATCTACGGGTTTTTCTACTGTAAAAATAAAAATATTTTGGAAATTGATTACACAAAACTTAAATCTGAGCGATTTTCAATAGCATTATTGCTTTGAATGATCGTATCAATATTTTGAATAAATCCATTCTGCGAAATAAGGAATACGAGAATATTCCAGATTCCAGCACAAAATGTCAGCTAGTTGAGATAGTTATAGGGGCGGTCCCAGCAGGTGGCAAGGCCAAGGCCACATCATAGCAGAAGCCGCTTGCATTAAACATGTATGCACTAGCAGTTAAGTGATCGATCATGATTATTTATCTCGTCGACCATACATAAACAAAAACAGGATATAAAATTATATCAAGCCTAGCTTTTCAAAGTTATTTATTTTGCAAGTAGCTTGAATGGTTATGTTTATTTATTAAGTATGTTATGTTTATTACAACCAAATTTTTTTTTAAAAATAGCTCATACAATTAAGTATAGCTGAAAAACGCGAAGTTATTGTTTACAGGCATCTATCGCCTGCGGTATGCATACATCCTGTACAAAGCCTTTACAATCATTTTGAAAATTTGTATTTGCATTAGAAGGCTATGCATTATACTTAACCAATCGTATTATTTATTTCAGCAAACGTACTTTTGGGCGAACATATGCACTGACCCTAAAAAGCAAGGAACAACATAAAGAAACACTGCTGTTGAACTGTGGTACTAACTTATTAACTATCAATCTAAGTAAAGCGGAGCTTGATATTAGCTGAAATTCATACAAAACCGATCGAAATAAATGAAACTTTCGTGCATGCATGTGTACGTGTATTTTGTATGCATGTTGGTGTACATACATGTACCTATTAATGTATGTACTTATGTATGTGTGCTTTTATGCATACATGTAACGTATGTATGTATGTATGTATGTATGTATGTATGTATGTATGTATGTATGTATGTATGTATGTATGTATGTATGTATGTATAAAAAGCGATATGTGATTCTTGTGTTGATTTTCTCTTGGGCTGATGCAAGAGTGGAGGTTAATATCTATGGTCGTTATTAGATACAGTAAATCAGTTACTGTGTAAAAAATTTCATGAATAGTTACTTTCACAATAATAAGAACGTAATGCATGTATTCATGGAAATTTATTCAATATATATTTACTAACAAGATACATAAAAATACCTCTAAACAACAATAATAATTCAATTTATAATAAATATGAAATGTTGCCATCAACTATATATATATATATATATATATATATATATATATATATATATATATATATATATATATATATATATATATATATATATATTAACTGATAAACATCTGAGTACAAGGTATCAAGGTCAAAGCCTGTAGCTAAATACTTGCATACTTGACTCTGTGACAAAATGGTTGCAATATTTCCAAGTTGTCACCAACTTGGGATTGCATATCCCACGTGAAGACTGTTTTACCTCTGATTAAAAAAAAAATCCATCACCCATTAAGACTGACATGTCTGAGAAGTTTTTCTCTAATGCAGATAAAATGGTCGTCTGCTTCAAGAAGGTCATGCATACCACCTTGACTTAGATGTGCATGTCTATATATCAATATCAGGTGTCTTATGTTCCGATTATGACCCATTAAATAACACACTGGTCACGAGACGTTATCGCCCTTGCCTTAGATTGTTGAAAATTTTGGTGCCTACGTGACATCAGGGTTTCCTTGTAAGATGAAGCACTATGTTAACTTGGTCACATGTCCTTACTGTGAGGACGACTTTAATCCCCAAATATACAGGCAGAAACTCTACAGCAAATATGTTTTGTTTTTTGGTTCAACCTGTAAACAAGAAAAGAAAATATGGTCAAAATAGTTGACAAAAGCAAAGGCCCAATTTTTATTTATTTGCACTTAATTTAATGAGGCGATGCACTTGGCAATAGACGTCTTTGTTTCAGACAACGAAATATTTATATAAAATATTTTGAGAACAGTAAACAAGTGGTATGAAAGGTTAATCTATAGTTTTAAGTTCTTTCTCTTGCGCATAATTTTCTTAATAATCTCATGTTTCAGTTTAACAAAAGCCGTCTCCGTTATTTTGAAAGTAAAACAGCAGCTCAGCAACTAATGATTTGCAGGCACCAATATATTTAATAAATACCTTGAATGAATCCTTGTAACTTAGTTGTCAATCTGGTGGCAGTTCAATCACTTGTTGAGGCCAAATATCCTCCATGAATGCATAGTTCACATCGTCTTCACCCCTTTCGTGCTTCGGTGGATATGTCACCAGAACACAGCTACAGTCCACACTGGCTCTTGTCACCGGCGTGGCTTTTTTGCTTTTCTGATGCCTTTTCTTTTCCCCAAAATGCAATATGGCCGACAATTTTTCTGCGCTGCCAACCTGCAAACATAAATACATTTTAATGAGTATCTTATGTAATCACGTTTATTTCGAAGCATAAGAATGTTATATACAATAAGGATGAGAGGGCAAATGATATAAAATAAGTTCTCGATAGGATAATAGTGGTTCCACAAAAACGAAAAAGTAGTCCCAGGGCGTTTCACACCCTCGTGCAGTCACTGAAAGATGATAGAATCATTTATCTAAATATATTTTTCTGAACAGCTAAACAGCTACATTAACAGATACAATTATATTATCTAGTGATCTCATTTCATGATAATATGTTAAAACTATTTCCCTTTCTCATAACATCATCGGGTATAAATCAAACAAGGCCCTTACCTTCAACAGCTGTATCTCGTTTTCCCAGCAGTAGGCTTCTATCAGCTTGTGTTGAATGTGGATTGCAACGTCCGTGGATGATGTAACTGGCAAAATACACAGTCGCACTTTGTCAGGATCCCTGAAAACCGCACACAATCTCGATCAATGAAAAATTGCAAGGAAGGAAAAATGAATGTAACGGATGATTTAAATATTATAATACTAAAGTGGATAGAGATAAGACCTCATTATGAATTATAAATAATTTAAGACAAAGAATGGTCATTCTTTTTCAAAGTCCAAAATTAAACACGATTACAAATTGGGAAATGGGACATTAAAATATAGTATCAAGCTTTCAACATACGTCACTTGCAACCACATTTCCAATATTGATTTAATTTATTTACCGCCCCACCCTCCCCCAACCCAAGTTTTTTTATATTATACAATTTGTTACAATATTAGGACACTATCTCAAATGCATACTTTTCCCGCAGTTATCAGTACGTTTCCAAATAATCTAGTATTCAGTGTCTAATAAAATTATTTAATATAGTGTAAAATGTTACTTTACATACTTACATTCGGAAAACATTTGCACATTCAAATATTCCACTGGTTAGCCTTCCTTCGGACATTGCCTTCAGCAATACCTCCTGCAGAAACTCGGCAGTTTTTACGTTCGTTGTGTCTCTGTAACGAAAACCCAGTAGCACAATGAATCGCATTGAAAATGCATCAAATTAAACACGGGAACTCTTATTTGCTGAAAGGCATTTCGTAGTATACATTTTCTTGTGAACACATAAGGTCTCACTGGATAGTTTCGTATTTTTTTTACACACACACACACACACACATACACACACACACCTAATTTTTAAGGTAGAAGGCATGAGCCTGATTATCACAACTCTAGCATTTATAAATTAACACATAAGCTAAATCTGTAATGTGGTTTACATTACTTTGAGTTAGGCCTGTAAATGGGTTGTCTTGTTGGTGACAGCCTGTCACAGTTAAACTAGCACTGGAGAACAAATGCGTAACTTGGTCTGCAAATGTGCATCCGACTTGGCTTACGTATTTATATGTCTGCTTCAGAGGTAAATATCTAAAAATCTACATGGTTGAGGGGTGATGAAAAGTATGTTAATTTGTTATAGTACTAGTGAACTTTCAAGATCAATAAGGTACATACTGACTCTGTTAGCCTGCTTCTCACAGGAACAGGTTGAAAATAGCTCTTTTGTGTCAAAAATGAATGTAAAAAGAGGGGTTGGTGGTAGTATAGGTTCAGTATCAAAACCACCAGTTGCATAAGGAATTAACCTTAAGACCTTAGTCAGAATCTTACAAGCTTACTTTCAACAAAAATCATTAGTTTTTATTTGTATCTTTATTGTAAAATTATGATCATTTTTCTGCAATAGGTCATTGTCGGATGAAAATTTGGCAAAACAACTGTCCAGTGAGACCTAATGTGCCAAAGACTCAGCCACGTGACAATACTTCTCCCATGCGCATAGTCTGGTTCACTGCCTCCCAGTGCAACGCAGTGAGCAAAGGATGCAGGGAACCAGACTACCACTGCGCACGTTTATCATCGCGTGACCCGGTCACATTTTTTTTTTAAATAAGCAAAGGAAGGCAAATGTAAAGAGTTTTATAAACGTAGATTTGACAACTGTTGATATTTTAAATCATGCATAGTTTTGTCAGACACAAGTGTCCTTCACTGCTTGTTGATTCCTGTCTCACAATGATCACCGTATTGCAGACGCGAGTATTTTTTAAAAAAGTGTTAAATGCTGCGTTCACGTTACGTCTTCTATTTTAAAAATTTGAAAATCGTTCGCTATCAGATCATTTAGAAAGAATCTTTTTTACCTTTTAATGAAAAAAATTACTTACTGCAGACGAGTTACAAAGAATTGCATATACCGAATCTAAATCATTATTTACATTTGATCAATAATTCATATAGAAAACTCAACTTTAGTGTTAAAACCACTTACAAATCGGTTTTCAGCACAATTTCCTCCACAACGTCTGGTAACGTCATTTTGCTGGTAATTAATCCCTTTGTGTAAGAGCAATCCGTCAAAATAAGAATCAGAACAATCGTTATGCGAGTTATGCTTTAGATGCAATCTGGCAATGGAATGACAACTTGCAAGGCGTTCTACAGGACTGTTTACCGGTCGAGGGCTTTTCCCGGAACACCTCAGCTGATTGGCTATCAGCTTAGGGCATGGCTCTTCCTTAACGGCGCATAGTAACAAATAAATTATGCAACATTTCATTATTTTCTTACCTTGATTTTTATAAAAACAGCTAAGCTAAACTACAAAAGACGATGGATGCAGAATTGTGGAGGGTCAGTTCAATAATATTTGCACAATTATGTGACCTATATTTGATGAAAGACTCAATTCTCCTTACCATTCTGTTTATCACCTGGTACCATGTGATACCAGCGGAATCCCGTCCAAACGGGTAGTGATCTGGTCTTGGTATTGCACAATCCTTTGCTGAGTCAGTTGGTGCAGTTTTGTCTGCGTTAAAAGCAACAAATCAGTATTGGAGTCCATGGCAAAGAAAATTCCTGGCACGATTTATTTAGCTTGGTGTTGGCGGAAGCTAGTTCAGTTATTCTTCTTTAATTTTTTAAGCAGTTTATGGTATAAATAATATAATTAATACAAAAAAAATTAATATAATGAATATAAATAACATAAATAATATACCCTTTCTAATTGTCCATCTGGAAACAAACATTTAAAATAGAGGAATAAAATTATTTAAAGAGTAAATGGTCTTTGAGTTTCAAAAGTTCCACTTGTTTTGTTTGACTGAAATTTTGCTGGATATAAGTTGAAAATTGCTGATATGTAGGCTTGCACCATGTATCTATAAATACACATGACACGTCCCCACCAATCCTATCCTATATTGTGGCCTGCACAATCTGTTCCATTTAGTTTGAGTAACTTTATGTTGTACCAAGAATGATCCATGAAGAAGAATCTGTGATGAGGTGTTCCAGTGAAACATTTGCAATATTGAATATCCTTGCGCAGTTAGATAATAATAATAATAATAATAATAATAATAATAATAATAATAATAATAATAATAATAATAATAATAATAATAATAATAATAATAACAACATTTGTAGAACGTCTATTGTTTATATTGTTAATGAATGACAACGACGATAATAACGATGGTAATGATTGTCGTTCTTGTGAAAGTTATGGCGTATGATAAGAAAGAATGATGGTGCAACTGTCGATGAAAAGGACAGTTATTTAAATACCCAGTGCTGCCGTTTATCTTAAAGTTTGGAACGAAGGAGATTATTTTTTAGAAAATATCTGACATAAACCATTCTTTGAAGAAATCGAGATGTTAGGTTTAAACGACGTTCAAAATATTCACTATAGAATTAAGAAGCGCAACCCCTTAATGGAGTCACCGAAGTCGGTCGTAACTTCGTTCTCTTTCGGGAGTGCTCCAAACTGTTAAGGTGATTCATTCTATAAATTCCGTTAGTGCTTTATCTAATAACCACAACATTGGCACGTGGCGCACAAACCGAGTCGATAGGGGAAAAAGTGAGACAAGCCCAATTTTATTAAGCGGATCTGAAGGAAAAAAAAGTGTGCATCAGATCAAAACAAGACTGCTGAATATATGTGATCTGCTGGGGCGCTGGAATACTTAGAACATTTTAACTTGGGTTGAAGACAATACTTATGTTTACAACGTCAACGTCATCAAATCTTGAGATTCCGCTTTCGACTGAAATCAGTTGACCCACGGATATCGCTGATAAATTCGGATTAATTCGTAAACATGGGGAAAAATTACAGGGTTTATTAATTCAAGGGAGATATAGCCCATTTCATATCGGATTTAACCGAGTTACTCCGTAATTATGCGAAAACTCCCGAGTCACTTTATACTCTAGCCAATCAAACGCTGGTAGGCATCTGTACATAACAAAATGGCATGCATTGTTGTTTAGACGTATCAGATTAAAACAAATTAAGAAATGCCCGCTAAATGCCTGGGACTTCTGCAGCTTTACCGTCGAAAATTTCCTAGGTTTGCTATACTGCGGATTAATACGAAAAATTCCTTTTATTAGTAAATGAAACTCGATTTATGAAATGCGGTGTTATGGTAAAAAAAAATTGGATTAAATTTGTAACATCGACACCGTTTCCATACTCGCATGTTCATGTCCAGATGGCCATAGTACACAATTAATTTTACTATATGGTCTCTACATTTGTTTCTCAGTACTGAACTTTCCACTGTGTGACAATCAATACAAATCATATGTTAATCTAAAATACCTTCAAAGATGACTTTACGGTTTAGTTCTTGTCAAGGGTTGACCTGCATTTTTTTGAGAGGCTGAATTGTAAACAAAACACCAGGCAACGGAACACAGATTTCACTTCCGGATCATCACCATGACCTTATTACTCAATGTGCACTGTCGCCGATAATACACACAGACAACCACACCATAAGATCACATTTTAAAGAATAATCAATTGCCTTTAAATCCTTACCAATAATGCCAAAATCTAACTCTAGTATCACCACCAAATTTAGACCGGAAAAAGTGATCTAAAAATAGACTGGGACTACATTCGTGGGTACTGAACCGGATTTTATTAATTGTGTACTGATTCCTGAAAGGGTCAATGTTTTTGTCAAACTTTTATATTTGCATTTTATTTTGCATGCCACTATTGTTTCAACTTCATACATAAAGTCTTTTGAAATTTCATTGCAAGCAAGACATGTGACAGCTGTCAGAAAGTGTGTAGTGCTGGTGTTCTATAGGGTGCAATTTGAGGTCCAATTGTTCTTAAGAAACCAAAACTAAATTTGCTATATCTTCCTTAATTATAGGAATTTTTCAATGCAGTAAAAACCTAATTGTAATACTTGATAAGGCCTGTCTGAAAATAGTCTTGAAATTAAAAAATATTGATATATTAAATTTTAATGAAAATTTTTAAAAAATATATAAATTTTAAAAACTTTTTATTTTACAAAAAATAAATTCTCATACAAGTTATGACATTCAGTTTGACAAATTTAAGGCAGCAATGTTGATTAATGAATGGTCTTTAAAACAAATGGTAGTTTAGGTCTGTACACCTGATAATATTAATCCCAGGGGTACTGAAGCATGATAGCTCACAGTGATTTTGACAGCAAATTGCAATATGCCTATCCAGATGCATATAGGTGTACATACTAAAGAAACAATGACAGGTACTATGTTCCACATTTATTGTTTCAGGTACTTGGACAGTTGTTTGTATAACTAATATCCCACTCAAATTTAAAGTTTTGATGGGACCACTACCATGTTTCATAGCAAATATGCATTCCATTTTAATGCCGATAACTACAAAAGTCAACAATGCAATATGAAAATAGAGTTTCACCTTACTAAAAAAAGATGCGAATCTCTCTCATGAAGATCTAAGCCATGTTTTTGAGATGCTGTATATCAGTGTACTGATATGAACTCATCTTGGTCACTTATAGCAGCACACTGCACATGTCCTTATGAGACCTTGCTATCACTATTGGACTACTGGAGAGCTTCCAAATTGATCCAACTCTAATACTTTGTTCCAGATACTAGACTAGACCTGAAAATATATAACATGTTTCACTTAATTCTAAAAAAAGGAAGATGTAGGCAAATGAAGTTAAAATGTGTTAGATATGGTGATTTCAAAATAACATTCAGGTTGCAAATATGGTTAAAAAAAGGTAAACTTGATAGAGTGACACTCAAAGATGTGAAGCAATGGGCATGTATTAAAGTGACAAATGCATCCTAAAAATAGATGAAGTTTCTACAAGCATATTTAGCCATTTACAGGTTAAATAACTAATCAGGTAGAGTATGCATCATAAAGTTTAAGGCAATGTTGGAACGGTGAGGTTTGATCATTGGTGCAAACATTGATACATACCAGTATAGTGGAAAGTCAAATGACAATGTACCAAATTAAAATTTATTACTATATGCAATCCTATTCATGAAGGAAAAACAATTTTAGATATTGTGAGTGAATATAGCAAAATGTAGCCACACAGATCAACTATAGGTACCAATAGATCCTATATCATCAACTAAATGTGAAATTTTCATCCCGAAAACTTGTAAACAAGGATGGATATTTGCATGTGTGGGACATATGCAATGTACTTGTTAAAATCACATGTGCAAACATGATTCAAATAATCTCTTTGAACATTTTTAGTCTATTTTTAAGAGTCCTGGCTACCAAGTTATTAAGTTCAATGATTCAATGGAATCAAATATCAGCTGATGCTGCAATACCGCCCTCTGTCAAAGTACTAAATTGAAATGTGTTACCATACAGAGGCATATTCATGATGAAAATAACATCTTTGGATATTTTAAGTGCACACAGTCAAAATTGAGCCTTACAGATTCACTATAGGTACCATGTCAGCCTAACAATGTCAACTTTTGATTCCAAACATTACAAAATATATGCATATTTGTTCATGTCAGCTATGTAACCATGTTAGGATCAGTTGTAGAAAGTTAAATTCAAATAATCTGTTTGAATATTACTTATGTAATCTTTAAAGTGTCAGATAACAAATATTATTAGTCATTAATAATGCATAAAGCAAAATGGATCATGAGAATTCCCATAATATCATCTGGGTTACAATGTTGCACTACATCAATCAACATCTTAAAGAAACTGAACAATAAAATTGATTGCATTCTGTGTTCAACTTACATCATTTTGCTGTTTTCTTACATGCAATGGTAAATATACCTGGGTAAAGTATATTTTACCCCTCTGACCTGTATTTCATTCTCTGACAGCTTAATATGATTTTGTAGAGAACTTGAACAGGTTCTAGTATAAAGTCTTCATCTCTGTCCTCTCACTAAATACCCTATAACCATAGTTATAAACAATTACTGATAGCTATACAAGCAGATATGTGTTACTCAGGAAGTCACCCCATCATAAACACATAAATTAACTGTTTGAACCCCAAATAAATAGTTTCAATGACCTAAAGGTACAAAGCAAAATAGAATTTTGTCTTCATGTATTTTAAATGAGGGTCTCATTTTGACTAATAAAGATATTTTCTCTGATCAAATTTGACAAATATCCATCATTTGAGCTTGTATATGGTGTAGTATATATATATATATATATATATATATATATATATATATATATATATATATATATATATATATATATATATATATGTATATATATATATATATATATATATATATATATATATATATATATATATATATATATATATATATATATATATATATATATATATATATATATATTATGATATAATTTAATATAAAACACAAAAAATATTATATATGTGTATACTTAGTGGAAATTTTTTATTTTTTAATTGTTTTTTTAAATTTCATTTAAATTTTTAAAATTAAAATTATTTTTTTACTTTTAATTTCATTTTTATATTTTTAAAGTCAATATACATAACATATTAAAATTTCATGTATATGTCATTAATAATAAAAAATTTTTATATCAGTTTCAAGTTTTTACTGACAGGCCATAGTACACAATTAATTTTACTATATGGTCTCTACATTTGTTTCTCAGTACTGAACTTTCCACTGTGTGACAATCAATACAAATCATATGTTAATCTAAAATACCTTCAAAGATGACTTTACGGTTTAGTTCTTGTCAAGGGTTGACCTGCATTTTTTTGAGAGGCTGAATTGTAAACAAAACACCAGGCAACGGAACACAGATTTCACTTCCGGATCATCACCATGACCTTATTACTCAATGTGCACTGTCGCCGATAATACACACAGACAACCACACCATAAGATCACATTTTAAAGAATAATCAATTGCCTTTAAATCCTTACCAATAATGCCAAAATCTAACTCTAGTATCACCACCAAATTTAGACCGGAAAAAGTGATCTAAAAATAGACTGGGACTACATTCGTGGGTACTGAACCGGATTTTATTAATTGTGTACTGATTCCAGATGTAAAACAGCTCATAGCTACTCTCAACTATGGCTATAAAATCGAGAAAACAAGACAGGATAGTTCCAATATTAAATTTCGTCAATATATGTGGCATCATCGCTGTTGAATTGACATTTTTCAACTCTATAAACAAAGCTGAAGTAGTTGGAACAGTTGATGAACTGTCCGCCTTGTTTTGACCACTAGTCTGGTCCCCTGCTTAGTATGCTCCCTGAGATGCACTCCGCTATACTATACTAAGGAACATACTAAGCAGGGGACCAGACTATTTGCCTACCAGCTATCGATTGGATATTGCGGTCAGTTGACCACCCGCCATGTGATCAAAATTCCAAGCTAATTACGAAGTTCCCCGAAGTCTCCATGAAATGGTCTATTCCATCGCTAATAATGTAATGAAGCGATGATATTATCTTGTTTTAATCTGACTCAACTACGTTTAGGACCAATATCTTTCAAGATTCAGTATTATTCAGATGGTTTGGCATATACAACTTTTGGCACGAAATTGTGGAAATGGGGCTTTATTAATAGATTTCATGTAGCTGTTAGTACTATTGTATCAGTTTTTGGTATAACTCAACCGGGATTCGAACCCGCAACCTCCCGCATCCGAGGCAGACGATCAAATCATTTAAGCCACCTGAGCGATCCTCAAAAGAGAGAAAATCACCATTAGATTAAAAATGAACGAGGGTGTGAACACTATGTATAAATCCTTTATTGACCACCGATAAAATGACGCCTAAGATTGTGTTTATTCTGCCTTCAAAAATCCAAAACATATCACGAATATTTGAAAAACCAACATCATATAATTAATATTTGGAATTTAGTTAAACTAAAATGCCAACTATGGAGATTTGTTTGTTTTTTTTTTTTTGGTTTTTTTTTTTTGTTTTTTGGGGGGGTGGGGTGGGGGGTGGGGGAGATTGTGGTTGAAAACTTTTTAAAGTAAATGTTGGCAGAAGCATTAGTTACAATATTACTTTACTATAAAATATATTTGGCAGCAAAAGGAAGATTTCGTTATATAGTATATGCAGTTGTATCCATTGCAATAGTTTTACAGATCTATAAGCCACTGGAACTAAACGCTATTGCCAGGAAACCTTTTACGTTCTTTCTGCAATGGTATCATCTTCCCTAGCCAATGGCCGTTGATCCGCTTCATTCCTCATCGACATCCTAGGCTAGCGACGATACATCATTAATTGCAACATTGTTATTTTTAATGATGAGTCGTAAAGTAACACTATAAAAAACAACGATGATGATGTGTCGATAGCAATCGTAGATTTTGATTATGATGACAAGAACTCTAAAAGTGATGTACAATCCAAAGTTGCAGCAGTATTTCTCGATTTATGTCCTGTCAGAAAGATGTATCTTTATCACATGTCAACATTGATATCTCCCTAACAACATCATCATCATTATTAACAACAACAACAGCAATAATAATAATAATAATAATAATAATAATAATAATAATAATAATAATAATAATAATAATAATAATAAATAACATTATTATTATTATTATTATTATTATTATTATTATTATTATTATTATTATTATTATTATTATTATTATTATTGAGACATGTTCAACACATGTTGCTACTATTGTATCCAAACCTCTCTGGTGGCCTAGTGGTTACAGCGTCCGACTCGGATGCGAGAAGTCGCGGGTTAGATCCCTAGCCGAGTCATACCAAAAACTTTTAAAAATGGTACAAACATATGCCCAGTAAGGCGCTTAGAGGTTAGTATCAGATAGGACTGGTCGTTCTGGAGTCCTGATTATACGACTGCATGGGATATCATTCTACATTGTGCTTCAGTGCAAAACATCACTATAAACAAATTGCCACATTTGCTGCATTATAACGTTTCAGCTCCAGTGTGTCTAATAAGACCGTTGGATTTACTTCCCCTATATTATTTTCTGTACAGCATGTGTGTATCTATAGGACTCACGATGTTAATACAGCTACCATGCAAACACAACGAAGTTTAAAATTCAATAACGTCCAATTTCTGAATGGTCATGATCAAGTCTTTATTTATCAGTGTTTTGACTTCCTTGACGACAGCTACTGTGTAGACTCTTCCTTGACGACAGCTTCTGTGTAGAGAAAACCATATGATCCGCGGTATTATTTTGGACCTACACATGTTTGGAAACTCAAGTCGGTAAAAGAACTGAAATTCCATCAATAAAACATTGTCTCTAATCTTTTTTTTTAAATTTGAAACTAACATAAACTCGAAACAAATTCATTTCACACAGATTTTATTTAATTATTAATATGTCTTGGACAGCCAAACCCATACATACACCATTACAGGTTCACGCATTTCTAGACCCATTTTTCAGTATCATTAATGTCTTTAGGCATAAAAAAATTGCAGTAATGGTTCTTTGTGAGGCAAATTATGTTCATGTATATGTCATTGTGTGAAAGTACCTGCCATATATGATACACATTTTAGCATGATGATAATATTTACCGTCTCTTTAGTATTTAGAACACATGCAAACAACGTTGGGGCAGATTTATCATCTAGCCGGCAGACCTGGATCTCCAATGTTCTTAATCGTCAATCAAGAAAGGGTAGTATACTGAAAACTGCCTGTACATATCACAGCACGGCAGGTTCCCTATACAGTGCCTTATATGAATTGTAATGCTCTCTCTCTCTCTCTCTCTCTCTCTCTCTCTCTCTCTCTCTCTCTCTCTCTCTCTCTCTCTCTCTCTCTCTCTCTCTCCTATACAGTGCTTTATATGAATTGTAATGTTCTCTCCTCTCTCTCTCTCTCTCTCTCTCTCTCTCTCTCTCTCTCTCTCTCTCTCTCTCTCTCTCTCTCTCTCTCTCTCTCTCTCTCTCTCTCCTATACAGTGCTTTATATGAATTGTAATGCTCTCTCTCTCTCTCTCTCTCTCTCTCTCTCTCTCTCTCTCTCTCTCTCTCTCTCTCTCTCTCTCTCTCTCTCTCATATACAGTGATTTATATGAATTGTAATGTTCTCTCCTCTCTCTCTCTCTCTCTCTCTCTCTCTCTCTCTCTCTCTCTCTCTCTCTCTCTCTCTCTCTCTCTCTCTCTCTCTCCTATACAGTGCTTTATATGAATTGTAATGCTCTCTCTCTCTCTCTCTCTCTCTCTCTCTCTCTCTCTCTCTCTCTCTCTCTCTCTCTCTCTCTCTCTCTCTCTCTCTCTCTCTTTATATGAGTAGCAGGGTCCTATAGACCATGTATTACTTGCCCAAAGAATATGCATTTTGTAACAGACATTTTGGATATTTTTCCCCATGTCTTTACTTGTTTCATTTACAATCTTTTTCAAATTCAAACATAACACCCATGACTGGATATGAATATATATGTCCACAAAGATAAACACATACACACACAAGTCTTTCTTCATTCGATTTTCTTATAGATCATAAAAGTGAATGAAACATATTACATAAAATAGGGATCATGTCGAAGACACAGGGTGCGGAGTTGATTGTATTGACACAGAAAAAACAATGAAAGCTAAGTATTGTTCGCCGTAAATAATATAAAGCATGAGATTCGTGCGATGGCAAAATTTCTTCCCAGTTTCTTCGATTGAGGTACATGAACATACGGAATAAATTTTGCCATTGCTTCAAATCAATTGACACTAGACTTGTGATGCCAAATACAAATATAACTAAATGATAAATATTTCCAGGGATTCAGTCAAAATGATGCTTCAAACAGATTTCTGGTTTAATTTACAATGTCTCCTTTCATAGGTTAAAACTATCAGCAATTTTATTTTCAATATCACTTGTCTAAGCTTGCAAATATTAGCAAAAAAGATAGTTCTATGGGAAAACGTCCATGATGGGTCTGACTATTCAAACCTGGATGCATAATTAATAATAAAAATCCAGCGAATTAATCAATTTACCTAACCATTTTCAGCAGAACCAGTTTAACAGATGTTACCCAACGAACGCCAGCAGTTAATGGAATGGGGCCACTAATTGGCTTCCCGTACAAACTAATGTTAACATATTAATACATACAACTAATTTGTGCATTAGACTGACATGCAAACAACACATGCATTAGAGACTGAGAAATGTATTCCATCCTTGAAAAACAGGTGTTCCTCAACCGTTTTCTTTATTATTGCGATCATCAAAACGACGCATCATTCTTATCAACATGAACGATTCGTATTCGAGTTGTCTCTCTTGTCACGCATGTCTCTTGACAACAGACGATGGAACTCTACCCTCTCTCTCTCTCTCTCTCTCTCTCTCTCTCTCTCTCTCTCTCTCTCTCTCTCTCTCTCGTAGCCATATGTGTCTTAAGCAACTATCGTGAAAAAGTAAGAAAGTGTCATCTTAAGATGACCTTTTTCTTAATGAAGGGTAATTTTCATGAAAGGTGGCATCCAACATAATTTTCTTCTATTATCCTCTTAAAGGTCCCGTCAAGGTAGGTGACTGTGTAATACAGTTGACCTTTGAAGCAGGTTTTACTTAATTTCTTCTTGCTTTTGTAACAGGTAATATTAAATGGTACATACTTAAAAAAACGGTACCTTTTATTTTAACGTCAACATAAAAGTTGAACTGTTTTTGATAACGTTGATTAAAACTCCACTTTAACATTATTCACATGAGGATCTTATTCTGGTCTTGAAACGTTCAATTTATTTTCGAACATTTATATTCTAATTTTTAAAAAAAAAATGGGGGATATGTGTGTGCTGTAAATGGCGATAACACTTACCAAGATATATTGCCGTCTTCCGCTTACTATTTTTTAATGAGAGTTAGTTTATATATCTTCTACAGTAACTATTTACACACATTGAAATGCTGATACTCTTTTGCAAACAACTCAACTTTTGTTAAAATCCTTAATTTTATTATTAATTGTTATCAATTTGATGCATGTATGACACCTGATTAGCAGAAATTTGACTGACTTGAAATTTACTCAAATTACACCCAAAAATATTATGAGAATTTGCGGTGCACCGAAATACCTCTCAGTCACCCAATCATAATACCTTGATTAAACTATATATATCTATATATATATATATATATATATATATATATATATATATATATATATATATATATATATGTATATATTAATATATATATATATATATATATATATATATATATATATATATATATATATATATATATATATATATATATATATATATATATAAAGAATACAAATCATATGGCGAATAACAACCCTCTCAAGCGTACTGGATCCACCAAGGGATCACGTCTGTCAGGGATTAATTAAAATAGATGCAATAAACTGACGACGAACAGTACGAAACTAGTAACTAACTAGCCTAAGCGCTTTCGACTCTTAATGAGTCTTTTTCAAAGGCAAATACAAAACATAGTTACGACAAACAAATAAACACAAAAACGTTGCGTTTGTAAACCTCTACATTTCTATCTTCACATGTGTTAAAACTATAAATACAACCAGCTTGTGTAGACTAGTTGCGGAAACTGAAAACGTTGTATAATTCCCTAAAAGTCTACAAGCCAAAGCGACATCTATTTTTATTTTGTGTACATATGTAACGCAGATTATATCCCGGATATTTGGTTCTATACCGGTTATTCTTATAGTAAAAATTGAAGGATAAGAAGATTTAGAAAATGTTAAATTCTACTAGTGCATAGTTTTCATTTTCTAGTCTTCTTGGTTTAGACCGCTTGGTTTCAATGTTCTAAGGCGGCGTATCCAGTATGATTCCTTTTCCTTCCTGGTTTCGGAACTCCAGCTGTGGTTGTTGGCAATAGCGATAAGTATTATATCACTGAAAGTGTGGCCAGGGGAGGAGAAGTGTTCTGCGACCGGGCTTCTGTACAGCTTTTTTGTCATCCAATCAGATCTATGAAGGTTTATCCTTATGTGTAGCTTTTCAGTTTCTCCCACGTACTGAAGGCCACAGATCTTACATGTGATGAGATAAATCACATTCTCTGTTTTGCACGTTTTGTTTGGACCATGTATGTTTAGTTTTTCTTTAGTCACTGTGCTAGTGAATGTCTTGGTCTCTATCATATGTTGACAGGTTTTGCATCTTTTATCGCCACAGGGTCCAGATTGACTAGGTTGGTTTTGACTAGCGATTGTTGTTAGCTTGGCCCTGACTAGGATGTCCTTTAGGTTTTTTGGTCTCCGGTAAGCTACTACAGGTTTGTTCGGAAGTATTAGGTTTAGTACGTCTGACGATTGCACGGTTGGCCAGTGGTTTGCGATGATTTTACCTACTTTGGGATTGTCTGGGTGATAGGTCAGAATAAATGGTATCCTATCAACCTTTTCTTTCTGTCCATATCTGAGTAGGTCATCACGGTTTGTTTGTTTGGCCCTTTGGATTGCCTCCGCAATCAGGTCTTTGTCGTAGCCTCGGTAAATTAAATGTTTAGCCAGCTCTTCAGACCTTTCTATGAATCTTTCATCGTCGGAGCAAATTCTGCGTATCCTCAGTGCCTGGCTATATGGAATGTTCTTAATGCAGTGTTTTGGATGACAGCTGGTTGGGAGAAGATACTGGTGTTTGTCAGTTGGTTTCGAGTAGATGTCTGTGTGTAATTTGTTTTCCACCAGTCTGGTTGTTGTGTCCAGGAAAACATGGTTTGAGTTGGAAATTTCTGCCGTGAATTTTATTGAAGGATGGAAGTTGTTTGCCTTTGAAATGAAGTCATCCAGACTTTCTCTTCCATACTGCCACTTCATTTCTATATCATCGATAAAGCGTACCCACTGGTATGGTGTACGCTCAACCGATGCTAAGAGCTTTCCCTCAAGTTTTCCCATGAAAATGTTAGCATACGAAGGGGCCATTTTAGTACCCATTGCAGTTCCATTGATTTGTAGGTAGTTTTCTTCATTAAATTCAAAGTTGTTGAGTTTTAGGACAAGCTCCAGGAGTTGGATTAAGAAGTGTGTGGGTGGATTGTTTACAGTTCTTGTTTCCCATGCTTCGCTGCATGCCTGTAACCCTTCGTTGTGCGGTATGTTGGTGTACAAAGATGTGACGTCTAAGGAAGCAAGTAATGTATCTGGCAGTAATGGTTCACTAGCTTTGCTTTTTATGAGATAATCTGTCGTGTCTTGAAGATATGATGGTAATTTGTGGACATGTGGTCTCATAAAATGATCTAAATATTCTGATATCCTTTCTGTGGGGTGCCCGTTACCTGAGATTATAGGTCTGCCAGGGTTTCCTTGTTTGTGGATTTTGGGTAGAAGATAAAATCTACCTGCTCTTGGGTTTTCTGGGCTTAAGTAGTTTTTGGTTTGCTGGTCTATGTGTCCGCTTTGGTACGCCTCGTCAATAACATTAGTGATGATTTTTGCATATTCCAGCGTTGGATCATGGTCCAGTTTTTGGTAGAACCTAGCGTCACTTAGTTGTCTACTTGCTTCACTAATGTAGTCTTCCCTATTCATAACGACAACAGCGGAACCCTTATCTGCAGGCTTAATTATTATGTCTGTTCTGCTTTTCAGTGAGTGCAGGGCATCTGTTTCTTCTTTTGTCAAATTAGAATATTTGTTAGTATGGTTGATATGTCTGGAAATATCGTTTTCAACCGAGTTGATAAAGGCTTCCAGATTCGGAATTGAACTTTTTGGTGGGGTCCAGTTACTTTTCTTTCTAAATGTGGGTTGGTCGCAGCTTATATTTTCCTTTGATTTGCTTGGTGGTTGCAAGGCAAAATGGGCTTTGAGTCTTAGTCGGCGGATGAATTCTTCGGTGTCATTCTTAAGCTTCCCTCTGTCGTATGTTTTAGGACGGGGACAGAAACTCAAACCTTTCGATAACAGTTTTATTTCTGCATCAGTAAGTTCTAAATTGGAGATGTTGACTACTGTGTTAGTAACAGTTGCATTAGTGTTTGTTACAGAGTGCTTGCGATTCTTCCTTTTGCGGCGATTTTTCTTCTTACGGTTGTTTTTGGAAGAAATTTCGTCAATTGAAGTTTCTTCACAACAGTCCATTGGTTGTAGATCATGACTTCTAAATTTTCTCTCTCTGACTTTGTATAGTTTCGAAGAGAGTCTTTTTTCATCTTTATTTAATTTGGAGTAAAACGTTTTCAATTGTTCTTCTGTTGAGACGGAATTGAGCTGATGTTTTAGTTCTTCAATGGTTGCTGATTTGGCTAGATATTGATGATTTACGTTTTTACTAAGTAGGGCTGTGAGTTTCATGGAAGCGTCGTGAGTTATTTTATTCCATCTTTTGTTGAATCTGTTTGAACTCTTGCCAATAATTTGTGGTTTCACATGAATTTGAAGACCTTTAGTGACTGTATTTGTTTCGAGGAAATGATGCAAGAAAGTGCAATGATGCTTTAGGCGAATTAAAGCATTAGTTTCATTGCGTAAAGTTTTGAATGTTTTCTGTATTTGTTGAGACATCGTCTCCATTCTAAGAGATACGGCAACAATTTAAATATAAGAAGGAAACAATGGAACGGATACAGTAACACTACATAAATACAAGACAGAAAAGGGTGTTAGATCACACCAAAGGTAGATCGAGCCATACGAGGTAGGTAATATAAAGAATACAAATCATATGGCGAATAACAACCCTCTCAAGCGTACTGGATCCACCAAGGGATCACGTCTGTCAGGGATTAATTAAAATAGATGCAATAAACTGACGACGAACAGTACGAAACTAGTAACTAACTAGCCTAAGCGCTTTCGACTCTTAATGAGTCTTTTTCAAAGGCAAATACAAAACATAGTTACGACAAACAAATAAACACAAAAACGTTGCGTTTGTAAACCTCTACATTTCTATCTTCACATGTGTTAAAACTATAAATACAACCAGCTTGTGTAGACTAGTTGCGGAAACTGAAAACGTTGTATAATTCCCTAAAAGTCTACAAGCCAAAGCGACATCTATTTTTATTTTGTGTACATATGTAACGCAGATTATATCCCGGATATTTGGTTCTATACCGGTTATTCTTATAGTAAAAATTGAAGGATAAGAAGATTTAGAAAATGTTAAATTCTACTAGTGCATAGTTTTCATTTTCTAGTCTTCTTGGTTTAGACCGCTTGGTTTCAATGTTCTAAGGCGGCGTATCCAGTATGATTCCTTTTCCTTCCTGGTTTCGGAACTCCAGCTGTGGTTGTTGGCAATAGTTTTGTATTTGCCTTTGAAAAAGACTCATTAAGAGTCGAAAGCGCTTAGGCTAGTTAGTTACTAGTTTCGTACTGTTCGTCGTCAGTTTATTGCATCTATTTTAATTAATCCCTGACAGACGTGATCCCTTGGTGGATCCAGTACGCTTGAGAGGGTTGTTATTCGCCATATGATTTGTATTCTTTATATTACCTACCTCGTATGGCTCGATCTACCTTTGGTGTGATCTAACACCCTTTTCTGTCTTGTATTTATGTAGTGTTACTGTATCCGTTCCATTGTTTCCTTCTTATATTTAAATTGTTGCCGTATCTCTTAGAATGGAGACGATGTCTCAACAAATACAGAAAACATTCAAAACTTTACGCAATGAAACTAATGCTTTAATTCGCCTAAAGCATCATTGCACTTTCTTGCATCATTTCCTCGAAACAAATACAGTCACTAAAGGTCTTCAAATTCATGTGAAACCACAAATTATTGGCAAGAGTTCAAACAGATTCAACAAAAGATGGAATAAAATAACTCACGACGCTTCCATGAAACTCACAGCCCTACTTAGTAAAAACGTAAATCATCAATATCTAGCCAAATCAGCAACCATTGAAGAACTAAAACATCAGCTCAATTCCGTCTCAACAGAAGAACAATTGAAAACGTTTTACTCCAAATTAAATAAAGATGAAAAAAGACTCTCTTCGAAACTATACAAAGTCAGAGAGAGAAAATTTAGAAGTCATGATCTACAACCAATGGACTGTTGTGAAGAAACTTCAATTGACGAAATTTCTTCCAAAAACAACCGTAAGAAGAAAAATCGCCGCAAAAGGAAGAATCGCAAGCACTCTGTAACAAACACTAATGCAACTGTTACTAACACAGTAGTCAACATCTCCAATTTAGAACTTACTGATGCAGAAATAAAACTGTTATCGAAAGGTTTGAGTTTCTGTCCCCGTCCTAAAACATACGACAGAGGGAAGCTTAAGAATGACACCGAAGAATTCATCCGCCGACTAAGACTCAAAGCCCATTTTGCCTTGCAACCACCAAGCAAATCAAAGGAAAATATAAGCTGCGACCAACCCACATTTAGAAAGAAAAGTAACTGGACCCCACCAAAAAGTTCAATTCCGAATCTGGAAGCCTTTATCAACTCGGTTGAAAACGATATTTCCAGACATATCAACCATACTAACAAATATTCTAATTTGACAAAAGAAGAAACAGATGCCCTGCACTCACTGAAAAGCAGAACAGACATAATAATTAAGCCTGCAGATAAGGGTTCCGCTGTTGTCGTTATGAATAGGGAAGACTACATTAGTGAAGCAAGTAGACAACTAAGTGACGCTAGGTTCTACCAAAAACTGGACCATGATCCAACGCTGGAATATGCAAAAATCATCACTAATGTTATTGACGAGGCGTACCAAAGCGGACACATAGACCAGCAAACCAAAAACTACTTAAGCCCAGAAAACCCAAGAGCAGGTAGATTTTATCTTCTACCCAAAATCCACAAACAAGGAAACCCTGGCAGACCTATAATCTCAGGTAACGGGCACCCCACAGAAAGGATATCAGAATATTTAGATCATTTTATGAGACCACATGTCCACAAATTACCATCATATCTTCAAGACACGACAGATTATCTCATAAAAAGCAAAGCTAGTGAACCATTACTGCCAGATACATTACTTGCTTCCTTAGACGTCACATCTTTGTACACCAACATACCGCACAACGAAGGGTTACAGGCATGCAGCGAAGCATGGGAAACAAGAACTGTAAACAATCCACCCACACACTTCTTAATCCAACTCCTGGAGCTTGTCCTAAAACTCAACAACTTTGAATTTAATGAAGAAAACTACCTACAAATCAATGGAACTGCAATGGGTACTAAAATGGCCCCTTCGTATGCTAACATTTTCATGGGAAAACTTGAGGGAAAGCTCTTAGCATCGGTTGAGCGTACACCATACCAGTGGGTACGCTTTATCGATGATATAGAAATGAAGTGGCAGTATGGAAGAGAAAGTCTGGATGACTTCATTTCAAAGGCAAACAACTTCCATCCTTCAATAAAATTCACGGCAGAAATTTCCAACTCAAACCATGTTTTCCTGGACACAACAACCAGACTGGTGGAAAACAAATTACACACAGACATCTACTCGAAACCAACTGACAAACACCAGTATCTTCTCCCAACCAGCTGTCATCCAAAACACTGCATTAAGAACATTCCATATAGCCAGGCACTGAGGATACGCAGAATTTGCTCCGACGATGAAAGATTCATAGAAAGGTCTGAAGAGCTGGCTAAACATTTAATTTACCGAGGCTACGACAAAGACCTGATTGCGGAGGCAATCCAAAGGGCCAAACAAACAAACCGTGATGACCTACTCAGATATGGACAGAAAGAAAAGGTTGATAGGATACCATTTATTCTGACCTATCACCCAGACAATCCCAAAGTAGGTAAAATCATCGCAAACCACTGGCCAACCGTGCAATCGTCAGACGTACTAAACCTAATACTTCCGAACAAACCTGTAGTAGCTTACCGGAGACCAAAAAACCTAAAGGACATCCATCCTAGTCAGGGCCAAGCTAACAACAATCGCTAGTCAAAACCAACCTAGTCAATCTGGACCCTGTGGCGATAAAAGATGCAAAACCTGTCAACATATGATAGAGACCAAGACATTCACTAGCACAGTGACTAAAGAAAAACTAAACATACATGGTCCAAACAAAACGTGCAAAACAGAGAATGTGATTTATCTCATCACATGTAAGATCTGTGGCCTTCAGTACGTGGGAGAAACTGAAAAGCTACACATAAGGATAAACCTTCATAGATCTGATTGGATGACAAAAAAGCTGTACAGAAGCCCGGTCGCAGAACACTTCTCCTCCCCTGGCCACACTTTCAGTGATATAATACTTATCGCTATTGCCAACAACCACAGCTGGAGTTCCGAAACCAGGAAGGAAAAGGAATCATACTGGATACGCCGCCTTAGAACATTGAAACCAAGCGGTCTAAACCAAGAAGACTAGAAAATGAAAACTATGCACTAGTAGAATTTAACATTTTCTAAATCTTCTTATCCTTCAATTTTTACTATAAGAATAACCGGTATAGAACCAAATATCCGGGATATAATCTGCGTTACATATGTACACAAAATAAAAATAGATGTCGCTTTGGCTTGTAGACTTTTAGGGAATTATACAACGTTTTCAGTTTCCGCAACTAGTCTACACAAGCTGGTTGTATTTATAGTTTTAACACATGTGAAGATAGAAATGTAGAGGTTTACAAACGCAACGTTTTTGTGTTTATTTGTTTGTCGTAACTATGTTTTGTATTTGCCTTTGAAAAAGACTCATTAAGAGTCGAAAGCGCTTAGGCTAGTTAGTTACTAGTTTCGTACTGTTCGTCGTCAGTTTATTGCATCTATATATATATATATATATATATATATATATATATATATATATATATATATATATATATATATATATATATATATGAATCCATTTTAAACATTTTCGACCGATTACATATAACCGCTATTTATATAAAAATTGTTACACACGTTAAATGGTCGGAGATGGTAGGACGCGCAATGACGCGTTGTTCTTGTGCATTAATGAAGAAAAGCTTGCATCGGCTTGTATATGGCATCCAACAAAATAAGGAAACGACCGTTGCCGTGTGACCTGCAAAATAAGCTAGAATATGTTTTGGTCAGTCATGCGCGGTAAAATACGTACCTTAAATACAAGTTCATTCCGGGAAGACACAAGAAGTGATATCAATTTATAAGCAGTATTCAAAATACTTTTCTTAGAAGCATCATAAGAACAATATACATGATATATGACAGATAGTTTTGTTAGATTACGATATTTAAGGATGCAATTGAAAGACTATATAATGTCCGATTCTCATTATTTCAAACAACATCAATACTGTAAATATACTGTCTTGTAGAAGAAGAATTTTTGATAACATTGATAATTGCATACTCCATTGTAACACATAGGCAAGCTCATATCATCTATAAACTTTGTCTGACTCTCAACTGTTGCAGCTGTGGCCTAAGTGGTTATAGCGTCCGCCTCGGATGAGGGAGGTCATGGGATCAATCCCTGGCTGAGTCATACCAAAGACTTATGAAAATAGTACTTATAGCTGTCTCACTTAACACTCAGCATTAAGAGGTTAGTGTTAGGACTGGTCGGCCTGGTGTCAAGATAATGTGACTGGGTGGGACATCATGCCACATACATGTCTGCGGCATGATTCCCCAGTGCTAGTCATCACTTTAAACTGCCACACTGCAGACACCGTAGCGTTATGACTGAAAATTATTAAAACTACGTTAAAAACCCAAATCACACGCACGCACACACACACACACATACACACACACTCAAGTCCTGTTTAATATTCTACATTAATTTGTCGGTTACTCGGTCACTTGTCCGAATTACGTGTTCGTACATTTCCAAGCCGACAGACGTCATAACTGGCAAACAATACATGGCAAAACGTAGGCAACGTAATATATCACCATAAAGAAATTGGCACTTTATTTTAAGAAAAAAGTACCAAAGAGAGCTCGAATGAAGTTTTGCATGAAACAAAAATCAAACCAAACGAAACATTTGTCTATTCTCACGCTTATATCAAAATGTTAAAATCTGTGCTAAAAATGCACAAATAGGAAATCCTATGGAATGATGTCAAGATCTGTGCTTAGAATGCAAAAATAGGAAATCCTATTGAGGAAGAGGGAGGAAGAGGAGGTAGAGGGAGGGAGATGAGGGAGAGGGAAATGGCGGGAGAGAGGGAGGGGGAGAGAAAAAGAGGAGAAAAGAGGGGGAGTGGAAGGGAGAGGGAGGGAGAGGAGGGAGAGGGAAAAGGAGGGAAAGGGAGGGAGGAAGAGGGGAAGGAGGGAGAGAGAGGGAGAGGAGAAAGAAGAAGAGGGGAGAGGAGAGGAGGGAGAGGAGGGGAGGGAGACAGAAAGACGTTCAATCGATAACAACTAGGGAGAGAGAGAGGAAGAGAGGGAGGGAGGGAGAGAGAGGGAGGTAGAGAGAAGGAGGGAGAGGAAGGGAGAATAATGAGAGGGAAAAGGAGGGAAAGTTAGGGAGGAAGAGGGAAAGGAGGGAGAGAGGAGGGGGAAAAGGAAGGGAGAAGAGGTGAGGGAGAGGAGAGGAGGGAGAGGGAGAGGAGGGGGAGGGAGAGAGAAAGACGTTCAATCGATAACAACTGAATGGCGACCACAATTCCATTACACAGCCTCATTTGTTTGTTAAAATGATGTGAGGCATGTTCACCTCATGTAGTCACTATACAGTATTTAGCCAATAAAATGCCAATAGTCGGCTACGAAGCTGAGCTAGACACGTATGGCAGTAGACATGTTGGTTCAAGGCAAGTCGAATATCTCAAAATCTGCCTGGATGACAACTATTTTTAATTGCATCAGGCTATTGACCACGTTTTGTTTTAATTAACCATGAAATAATTATTTCAGGAAAAGGGTTTGTGTTTGGCACTATGAGCATCAATATTATCAAAAATGACCTTCAGGCATGAAAAATGCATGTATAAATTTGGATGTGGGATGCATTAACATTATTTTTGATGAATTTCAACCGACTTGTCTGGTCAAGTGAATGATATTCTTGTGTTTTACTTTATGATACCTATCAAAAATATGGATCTTTTGATTTCACTCTTGACTTATTTTTTATGAATTTTTATATTAGGCAGGTGAGTGCAACATTACATTTGTGCATAAAAATTGTCCCTTGCACCCGAAGACTTGCTTTATATATTCTTTGAACTACTGCGGATCAGCGTTACTCCCAAAACATGACAACGATTTTATGACACCAGCGGCAGCAGTTAATAGTCTTTTACTACCACAGAAATTATGAAGTATGTTGAAATCTACCTTCTTTTTGCTTCTCGGGCTACACCTTAAGGCGTCATGTGACCATATGTACTCGTTGTTAGGGTTTAGTTTTAGACGGGAAAAACCCAAACTTTACCTTCTACCATCTTTCGGCGCAATTTCTCCCTTTACAACATTTAACATAGTCTTAATTTCAGTATATTTCAACATTATGAATTGGACAGGAAAAATAGAAATAAATTCGAAGAAATTTGTCAAATTTTATTTAAAGAAGGTGCTCCTTGATGTGTGGCCCTAATTTTAAATACTAACAAGATTAAATAATTAACATTTCGACGAATCTATTTTGTACCTACACTGTAAGGCATGTAAACAAAATTACTGTCTGACAGAAGACGGATGTACATGGTGCAAATAAGATAAAATCATTTTGACGCACATTATTTTAGCTTACTTTTAAATCATGCATTCTCCTTTAAAACTTGCTTTCTACCCATAGGAAACTATTGGCAAGCTTTCTTGAATATCCATGATGGTTGATGGTTGAGGTGAGATGTTTGAGTAATCTGCAAAGGCCATGCATTCTCTCTCTCTCTCTCTCTCTCTCTCTCTCTCTCTCTCTCTCTCTCTCTCTCTCTCTCTCTCTCTCTCTCTCTCTCTCTCTCTCTCTCTCTCTTAAAGCAAGCTTTGGCTATTTCATATCTGTTCGTTAGCTGTGTTGTTTTTCGTTTAAAGCAGTTTCTCAGCACGCGATAGGCTATACCTGGCGGCCAGTATAAATGGCGGAGGATGATCTAGGGAAAAACTCCGCTAAGAACCACCGATCCAGGGGACGCTACCAGCAAGCTTCCCCACTTACCCATGTTGGCCCAACCCGAGACTCAAGACCAAACGGATAGGGGTGAGTTGGCAGTCATCAATAAAGGAGGGCGCTTTAGACCCCTCAGCAATCCGGGGCCCTTGCCTGCTGTAAAAGTTTTATTAAGGGATTTTCTAACTTTATTTGACTGAGGATATCTGAACAAATAAACTAAGACGAAGTCCCAGGAACCATGTTACTTTGCTGTCTAGCAAGGAACTTCCTTGATAGTAAATACATAATATTATCTGAAATAAAAATTGGCTAATTTTAGGCTTAGCTGAGAATCAAATCACTGATCTGCATTTATTCAATATTATGATTATAGTGTATAATTTCTACTTAAAACTTTTGTTTTTCATAGTTGTTCAGTATTTGCGCCGCCAGTATATTTTCCCGTGCTTGCCACTTGTCCTCGATTGTACAAAATTGAATTTTATATATAGTAATGAATGGTGTTACAAAACTGTCACTACCTATACTTTCAGCAACTTTGATATATTTCCATTGCCTAAACTGGAGAATAATAAAATAGAAAATATCTCATAGTATTAGTTATATATACATATTAGGATATTTATGCAACCTGTTAGTACAGCCATATATATTGTTAAGTTACATACTTAGTAAATTCGAGGTATGCTTTCAGTTAAGAATACTTCTGGACAAAACAAATTAGCGTCTAAAATTTGTTTATGCATATAATTATGATATATTCAAAATCACATTATATTTCACCTATATATACCATGGTCAAATGAAGGAGTCTATTGCTCGACCTCACTACTTGATTTAATTTGAGAAAATGGTGAGGGAGCTGGCGCAAACGTATATGAAAGTTATCAGTCTTTAAAAATAAAAACATTGCAAAACGTTTAATTAATTAGGTAGGTGAAACATATTTTCTCCTGTTACTAATAAAAAGTAGCAAAATTATCCCACGAGTCAAGCTAATTAATTCACACATCATATCTACTTGAAGACCGATCAGTCCACGTTGTTTACAAAAAAGGGGGATATTTATTTTGTTATAAAGAAGTCGTTGGTGTCCTACTTATTTTCAATTGTCACGGCTCAACGATAACCACTCAGAGCCGTTTTAAGACGTTTGGGGCTTCTAGGCACAAACACTAAACTGCTAACACAACCGACACCGAAATTTTGTTTTTGGGCCGCCGCAGCCCCCCTCCTTCGGTGCGAAGGCCCTAGGCACGTGCCTCACGTGCCAATACCTCAAAAGGGCACTGCCATCAATGTCTGTTCAAATATATCACTAACACAGTGAGAGACTGTCGGGCTGTGCAGAAAAAGGATGACCAATGTAAACGAAACTAATTACAACACTGAAAGCAGAAACATCTCTACTTTTGATCAGAACATCGTTTTGCATGTCTGGAAATCTGGAACCTGTCCTGCAGCTATATCATTCCTCTTACAGTTCCAAAAGTTTGTTTCTGATTGTTCTTCTCCTCTCCACAGATTCGATAAATGTTTATTATCTTTTCTAATGTAGCTTTGTTCTGTTAACCAACATTTTACTCAAGATTTTTTAATAGGTATTTCGTAAGGACATAGATCTCCAGGTACGTGGTTTCTCCATTATTTTTGTTATACGTGTGTGATTACCCCGTCCATCCGTTTTTTGTTTTTTTTTTTTTTTTTTGGTCCAGGTGATTTGTTTGGATTCAGTTAGTCGATGACCTCTTCTATTTCCTCTACACTAATTTTTTGTTGCACATATTTTTTGCTAGATTTATCTATTTGTGGGAATTCAATTGGGTCTTTGTATTTCCCTATTTGCTGAATTGGTATGTTTTGGGATTAGTACAGTTTAAATTTTTATTATGTAACCTAGTAAATTTTCTTTTCCTTTTATCATATTATCACAGTCTTTAAGTTGGATTATGATTCTTGATGTCCCTTACCTTTTCCTCATGTCGATATACATTTTTCCCTATTTTATATATCGAGTTAAATTTCCCTGCTCCGAGTTGTGCTCCTTTAGTTTTGCCTTTTCAATGATGTTTATGACATATCTTGCTATTTGGATTTGTGTATTCGAAGCTTCTCTATTTTGTATTAAATGTGTGCAATCCTTTGTTATTAATTTGTTTTAAATTCTTATTCTTGCATAATTTTGGGTTAGTTTAATAATTTCCTTCTTTGTGTCTTCTCTGTGTTTTGTATAGTTACAGGGACTATCTTGATCAGTAAGAGGTTTGCTCTTTTTCCATATCTAGTATCGTGTACCCATCCCCATTATTCATACCGGGTATACAGAAGGATAAACTTAAGACGTAATGATCGGCTACACATACGGCCAATATTTTGGAGTGAATTGTGTTTTTGTCGTAGTTTTACTTACATAAAATTAATTGATTGTTGATGGGCATCTTCGTTCTCAGATCTAGGTGTATGCTTCTTTATTTCGATTTTTAATCTAAATGTATCTTCTAATTTGTTTTTAACAATAAAGGGTTTTAATGTGGCATGACATCTTTAGCACGTTTTACCAAGGGTTCTTTGTTGTCAGTATTGTTTTCGACGGAGTTAAAATCTCCAGCTATTATTAAAGTGTGTAGCTTGTATTTCCTATACTTTAAATTAATTTATTTTGTTATAGCCCTAAATCGGACTATCATCCACTATCTACTTAAAACTCTTACAGTTATACCGTCCAAGGTTGTTAGAGTGTGGAGTGACTAAATGAAAATTTTTATTAATTTCCAAGGAATTGCATAAAATTAAGCAGCAGAGAGGGTGAACCCTACCAAATTTTGCTCGAATCATTAACGAAAAAAATAAAGGTTCCTGCAGAGGCTGAAAAAAAAAATACTTCAACAACGCTAAACCAAAGTCTCTAACTTTTTTTTTATTTCAACACGGTTATGTATTTAACCGTATAATAAAATTGTTTAGGTGGGGAAAGAGGCCAGCAAAAGACGGCAGACGTCACTCGTTTCCTTTTCTGTTCTATTTTCATTATTTTCAGTATTAATTTTCTTTTTACCACTTCGTCTTTTTTATTTTTCTTTTACCAAGAAAACTGTTTTCTTCTCCGGTGGTTTTGCTTGTAGATTTGTGTTTTCTGGTATATTTTTTTCTCCTATAATTACTGTTGTATTTGGGTTTTTCTTGTAATTCTTCACTTGGTTGTGTATAACTGTTTATTTCCTTTTACACTTTGTTTATTTCTTTTATATTTTGGATTCTTCGTCGTTCTTTTTCCATGTGTACTTGATTTGCTTCCTTAACTTTTAGTCTTCTTGATTCATGCCCCCTTAATTTTGAATGCATGAAATCTGGATTTGGACCTTTTCTTGAGTTATATCCACTTTCCGTTCCTTTGTGGCATGGTCTATCAAAAATTCATCCTCTATACCATGTTAAAACTTTGAATCCATGCGATTAGAAAAAAATTCTAAGTGTTTTTGATTCCTCTTTTTTGTCACAAATATTCTTACTTCTGTTTGAACATGTTTAAATTCATTTTATAAGCCATTCTGTTGCATTTTACTTTAGTACCCAGTTTTCTTTTCGAAAGCCTTTTGCTGTTATTTCCGATGGAATTTCGATTGGTACTCCTGATATGTGAACATCGGTGACATTATTGTACAAAATATGACCTTGTAACGTAAACCCGTCTATGCAGATTGAAGGAGTGTGATGCCGTTTGGCATGATGTTATATGAAGTTTTTAGTACGTAACTGTGAGGTGTGTTATCATTTGCTCTCTTCGCTGGGTTCGGAGATGATAGGTTATATGTACACAAATTTCAGTTATATCCGTATCATATTTTCCCAACCATCTTTATAAATGGAGTCAGAACAGGAAGAGACATTATGGATCGGATGTAGTTTTCATTTTGACCTTTAGGTCACTCTCAAGTGGGTTGGATGGTGTGGGTGTGGTGATTGGGTTTTGAATTTGCAGCAAATTGTGTTGAAAATTGCAAATGCGAGGCCATTACACTTCTTCGGAGATATTCTCTATTAGAGGATTATTTTTTTTCTCTAATATTTCATGTTGGAAATATATGTGGGGGGGTCGCTAAAACTCTATCAAAAAGCTGACGAACTTGTTTTGGATAAATCGAAGAAAGAAAATATAGACCAATTTCTAAAATGCCGGCAACTGCAACCATTTTTTTCTGCTTTCTTTCTTTTTTTATAACTGATTCAACTTTTATGTGCCTCTTTTATAATATATTCAGTAGTTACAAGAATTTTATATTAAGATAAATTGCACAAATCTCCGCAAAAAAGCAAAATTTAACAGAAAAGTTTTGAGAGTTTACACTGTTGATTTGTTGTGAATGCGTGTTATACGAAATAGGAATTATTACAACACCTATTTTTACAAACTGAATTCTGAAATGCATAATTCATTAGTTAATTAAATGTTTTCTTCGTTTTGTGTATTTGGAGAGTATTTGTGAAGCCCGCAAATGTGCCAGCATTCAACATTCAAATTTGACAATGTAATTCGAATACCTTAATTTTCAATCAGAAAGACAAATATTTGGATTCGTTATATTTGGTAGATTGATTGATGAAGGAATGTATGGGATTACATACATACATACATACATGCATGCATGCATGCATGCATGCATGCATGCATGCATGCATGCATACATACATACATACATACATACATACATACATACATACATACATACATACATACATACATACATACATACATACATACATACATACATACATACATACATACATACATACATACATACATATCAATGAATGAACATACTTGTATGCAATATATGTATGTAGTTCTTATATTTACCCTGACAGTAGTAACATTGCAATAAAATTATAGTCCGAGACACTACCCACATATCCACGTTATTTGCACTCATATTCTCGGTATGCTGGTTAGTTTCTGTACAAAGTTCATGCAACGAGAACGAGAGGATGATATCGAAAGTTGTTTTTCCCTGAAACTTACAGCTAGCAATTCATGGAAAATAACTGATTTGATAATGTGATCTATCTATCTATCTATCTATCTATCTATCTATCTATCTATCTATCTATCTATCTATCTATCTATCTATCTATTATTATTATTATTATTATTATTATTATTATTATTATTATTATTATTATTATTATTATTATTATTATTATTATTAAATTTAATCTGGCAAACAAAGCTATACAACAATTCAGGCAGATTACAAGAACAGTAAAGAGGGCGCGAGTGAAGTATAAAACAAGCATGAATTCAATTCAATAATGAACCTTTTTTTTCTTCTTTCAAGCTTTTTATTGGATAAAAATCTGAAAGTCTGTGCGAAGGGAACGGGAAAAGGGTTAATGATGTCCTTGCCTTTTTCTTTGTCTAGAACTTTACCCAATGTTGCCCAGTTTAAAAAGAAAAGGGTTCTTTGCAGCCCCAGAAAACTTTGCTTGGGTGTTTAAACTTAATGAAATTTGGGGAAATTGGCAACAGTTTTTTAAAATTGGAACCAAATAAACGGATCCAAAAAAGTTGAGGGACCAAAATAATTTCCCAACGGGTTTATGCCCATACACCCAACAGTTGTATGACCAACATCCAACAGTTTTTAGACCATACAACCAAAAAGGTTGCATGACCATAAAAAAGGCCCCAAAAAAGTTCCCATCCCATACACCCAAAACGTTGCATGACCATACATCCAACAGTTTGAAAAAGGGCCAAAAACCATCCAAAAACTTTGGGTTGCATGACCATACATCCAACAGTTGCATGACCATACATCCAACAGTTGCATGACCATACATCCAACAGTTGCATGACCATACATCCAACAGTTACATGACCATACGTGCAACTTTGTCTTGAAACATGAGCTTCAAGCGATAAAGAGTGACAATACTTCGCAGTTTTGATCGCTGTATGTATCCAACTAGTGTGTGTGTGTGTGTGTGTGTGAGAGAGAGAGAGAGAGAGAGAGAGAGAGAGAGAGAGAGAGAGAGAGAGAGAGAGAGAGAGAGAGAGAGAGAGAATGAACGTCATAACGTAATCGTTCACTTGGAAACAGACTGAATGGTCACCTCGATCCCAGTATTCAATGTATGACTTGCTTTATCTGTTCTTTCAAATACTGCTTACTGCTTACATACATACAAAGCTGCATTACTCCTTGGAGAATATAGTACTGTACAACATAACGATTTCGTCCTATAGGCGACAACAGTAAATAGTTTTCTTTTATCAAAGACGTGAGGCGTCATGTGACGGTTTTTAATAGCGAGCATGGTCTATTTTTAGCTAGGAATAACCCAACCTACAAAACTTCCCCTTTTCGACCTTAACATACTAAACAATTTTAATTTCACGAGCTTTCGACATTTTTGAATCAGAGAGTTAAAGAATGAAAAACACAAGTTAAAAAAATGTATGAACATTTTTTTTTAAAATAGTGCTCTTTGAAGTGTCGCAGCAAATTTTCAACTGCTAACATCAACAACGAAAATTTGGAGAAATCTATTTTGAGCCTTCCTTATAAAGTGTCTGATGTAATTGCGCAGAGTATAATATCCAGGTCTGAGCGAAGAAGGATGTCGATGATCAATCCGAGGGACAGAAATAGTCTTCATGCCTACTCCTTATACAAGCACAGAAAGCGGAAAATGACCATGACTTCATAAAAAAATATTTACTTTTACTAAGTTAGGGACCGGTACTCAGTTCTGCTAATTGGCTAAGATGAGAAAGATAGTTCAATATTGTCGGCTACATCAAACTATTTACATTGTACAAGACCACTCTGGTGCTAATGTTTATCTTTCATCATGTAAGTGTGACAGTCAGTCTAATAACTAAGTACTCATTTACTTTCGAAATAAAAACAGGCTGAAAACATCAGTGTGTAAATCTACTATAGATAACAGTAGTGAATGGGGCAAGAATAGCGACAATGGGAGTTATCATTAAAATATGGCCCGCGGCACTTTGCCGACAAGATTTTTGGCGACAAATGGCACAGCCGAAGGAAGATAGCGACAAGGGGAATTTTGTATTAGCACACCCTGGGTTTGTATAGCGACAAGAGAAATGGCCCAGGTGGCATGACGTCACGGTACTGGACACTTGTCAACAGTGTAGCAATGTGTAAGTACCGTGACGTCAAGCATTCGTCAAGTACTGTGACATCAAGCGTTCGTCGTGTTAGTGAATGTAGTGAAATGTATGTTTTATAACTTATACAGGCAAATTGTTATTGAAAAGTATAATATTTCGAGGTATGAAAAGTGGCCCTGAAAAGGGTCTTTGTTTTCTTCTTCTTCTTTTTATTGTCTGCATTTCTTCCACCATTGTCTAACTTTCTCTAAAATTCCTCTCTTTTTCTTTTTTACTTCTTCGTATGGCATCCAGTCTGGATGTCCCATATCTCTAAACTTTTTTTGGATCTTCATCCAATTTTCATTCAGTTTTTCAAAGTCTTTTTTCTTCTTTTGGTTTTCTTTCTCCTTTCTTTCTTTTGCCCAGGTCTCCTTAATTTTCTTGACCTCTTCTTCCAGTATTTGTTTGATATTGTCTTCACCTTTCTTCATGTGATCTACACCTTTTTTCACAAAATCCCACTCTGTTAAATGGAAGATGTCTTCCATATAGCATCTTGCTTGGATAACATCTTCTAGAATCTGTTCAAGGTCCCACTTTGAAGTATTTTGAATGACGATCCTCGTATTTTGTCTGCTTCTTCTATGGTTATCAATTGTAACTGATAACTGGTTACTCTTAGTTTGTTTATCAAGTCCTCAGTGCTTGTTAACTTCCATTCTTGGTTAAGTTTGTCCAGTTCGTGCACTCCATCCACAATCCAATACAAAGTATCTCTTAACTGAGTAAATAGCTCTAGACTTCCAGTCATTTTGTATTCTGTGTAGAATGGCACGAATGGTGAACACTAGGGTTTTATATACGTAAAGCACTGACGTGAATGAAAACATCCCTTAAACTCACTTCACATATGATATACCATCTTATCAACGAAAGAGAAGCACAAAAACACACCCTATACCATCTCATCAACGAAAGAGAAGCATAAAACCCAAAATATACCATCTCATCAACAAAAGAGAAGCACAAAAACACACCCTATACCATCTCATCAACGAAAGAGAAGCACAAAAGCACACCCTATACTATCTCATCAACGAAAGAGAAGCACAAGAAACACACCCAATACCATCTCATCAATGAAAGAGAAGCATAAAACCCAAAATATACCATCTCATCAATGAAAGATCTCATCAACGAAACGAGCAGCATAAATCATACCCTACACCATCTCATCAACGAACGCGCATGCAAACACACACACATCTTTATTGAAGTAAGTGTTTATAGTTACACTTCACTATATTCAGACATATTAGCAAATTGGCAAATTGAATAGTATTTCTTTTCTAGAGATTTGGTTAGCCCTGAAAAGAGCTGTTTAATTGAACTTCAATGACACCTGGCTAATGCTGACATCTTCCAGGACGAGCACCGCATACACATCGTCGGCTCCAGTCATTCTCCCAATTTATTGCTCTGACCTGCAGAGCAAACGGAGCTTGAGTGGCTTCACTATTCCCACCCTCCCGTTTGTGGAATAGTGAAGACCTGCTGAACTCTTGTCTTCGTGACCAGAGTCGGGGATGAATAACTGGTCT
>JAEAOA010000307.1:0-2500 GCA_016746295.1 Potamilus streckersoni
TGTGTCCACATAAACTGTGCGAAATATTATATTCTTTAATGTCGTGCATCGGATACAGGGCTATGGGCTTGATTGCTGCAAGATGGGCAAACAGTTAGTTATGCCTTTCTGCACGCACAGAAGCTGATACAGGTTAAGCAGAAATCAAGAAAGAGATACTAGAGATAGTGTTTGGAATAGAAAGGTTTGAGAAATACGTCTGCAGGAGACACGTTGTCATAGAAAGTGACCACAAACCACTTGAAATTATCAGCAAGAATCTTTAGTTAGCGCAACATTGCGTTTGTAAAGAATGTTCTTAATAGAAATTTGACTTTAATGTCGTATATAAACAAGCTACACATATATCCATGAATGAAATATTGAGTCATGCAAATTTGCCCACGCCAATACAGTTTGGAATATCGATCGAGTGTATGAATGTGAAATTCGCTAATTCACGGACAATGCGTGAGAAAGTGTGAGCATGTTTGAATATCTCCTAGGTTTGATGCAACTCAACACTGAGATTCAGAGGAAAGCATAAGCAAATTTTCAATTAAGGCAGTTGATTAAAGACATTCAGAAAAGATGACCAGAAGGAATAAAAGCACTACCACAAGCATACAGTACTATTTTCCTGAAAGGAAGTGACATTACAGAATGCCAACCATTGACGTTACAGAATGCCTACCAGTTTCAATGGAATGCAACACTGAGATTCAGACAGAAACTGAAACAGATTTGTAGTTACGACAGTTGAAAAAGCCATTCAGAGAGGATGGTCAGGACAAAAACGACACTTCCACAAGAAACAGTACTTCTGTCATATCCGAGAGTAACTCTGGTTACAGAATGACTTGAGTTTCCGGAAGTGACCGTTTACTAATCCCGGTTACACTGAAAGGTTCGCTAATATGAAGACTGCACTCCAGTCACATGGGAAAACAAAGATGTTTGTGACGGGACGGGCACATAGGAATACAAGGTCGTCTATGACGGGACAGAGAAGCTATACAGAGGTCAAAAAGAGTAAACTATATTGCAAAGTGTGAAACAAAGAACATGGAGTAAGTCATATGAAGAAGGAAAAGTTGACATTAACTTGTACAATATTTGCACAGAAGATGTATTTGCAATTAATCTTATGACTCTTGTAATGCAAAGATCTCTCAATATGACGAAACGTTTGTATGTTAACTTTATGTGTAAGCAAATTCAATGGAGCAATCTTTTAGAAGATGAAAACTGTGGAGTAATCCGTATGAACATGTTAGTTAAGTTAATTTAGGTAATACGAGTTATCGCCCTTATATGTTAGTCTTGTGGGTTCGGCAGTAGTATGTCTCTTTTGCAATACAAAATCATGCGAGCCCTCTCATGAAAAAATATCCATTTTGTTCGAAGGAACTTTCTCCAAAAAAAAAATAAAATAGAAACACAATCTATTCGGATGCCCTCTGTAATTTCTATGGCTGTGTTGAATATAGAATTAACCAATAGGTGACGAATGAATCATCTCGATCAATCCTTGCTTGTGTTGAATGTAGAATTAAACGAGAGGTGAAGTACAAAAATTTTGGTCAATCCTTGTCTTTAAGTAGCCCAAGTCGTTCGAACGTCAGCTATCGACATATGTTCGAGATATGATCTGTATGACTGATCTCGATGTTGCGAGTGAATGTATGTTCTACTCTTCGTTAGGAAAAGTGTATGTGCAGAACATCCGCTAGCAGTAGAGCTATCTTCTATAATGAATTTGTCCTAGACGGCTATGAGAGAGAGAGAGAGAGAGAGAGAGAGAGAGAGAGAGAGAGAGAGAGAGAGAGAGAGAGAGAGAGAGAGAGAGAGAGAGAGAGAGATGACTTGCATGCAAGATAAGGTAAACAAAGCGTTGTTATTTATAGCTTCGGTGCAATGGGAATATGCATGAGCTTTTTACCTTTATATCTTACAATACTTTTGCACAAGAATCTATTTCTCCGGGGAGCTTATTTAATCGCAACTGATTGTAAACAGTATGTAGAGTATAGGTATGTACTGTTAGATATATGTATGTTTCTTGCGACCATGTACGGTGTACTTGTGATAAAACGGATAATTCCTAAATTATTCGTATTTTCATGTAAGTATAACAGGGATAGACAGCCTATTTTACATAGCGTGCCACTTTTTTTCCTGGATTAATTACAAAATGAACGAGAGCGTGCCACCAGTAACAGAGTAACACTTAAAATCGAGATGTTTGGTTTTCCTTTGTGTACCAACAAAATCTCTTGACGTGCCACTTTTTGGCGCGCGCTCAGTACGCTGCCGACATCTGGAGAAGAACGTTAGAGATAATGTTTTCACGAGTTCTTTACATGAAAGTATCATTCGTTCTTTCATTTGTTTGTCTAAAACGATTAACCAATACTATGTTTCCTCTGCATCGCCATTGTTATCGTATATTTTGAGCTAAGGACTGTCTCTTTGCTTATGTCAAAATCAACGGAAAATTTTGTATTCAGCTTAATAGCAG
>JAEAOA010000307.1:7500-227500 GCA_016746295.1 Potamilus streckersoni
TATATATATATATATATATATATATATATATATATATATATATATATATATATGTATGTATGTATGTATGTATGTGTGTGTGTGTGTGTGTGTGTGTGAGTGTGTATAGACAAGCATGTATCTTTCTGCATGTATATCTGTACAAAAAATGCAGTCTGCAGACAATAAAATATAGTTCTATTTACATATTTTGGTACATACGTGTAGAATAAAACCGACATTCTATTACTGACACACAGCCAGAACAATATTGACTAAATGTTGCAGAAAAAAACTAAAGCTAATGACGACATCCATTTTAGAACACCTGGAATTAGGAAATGGGCGATACTCTTGATAGTTGAGAGACATCTTACGTATATTTTTTTTCACAGCTATTTACGTGGTGTAAATTAACAAGATAATAATTAATAGAGCAATGAAGAATTGCACAGGGAAAAATTAAAGTCATATGTTGATGAAAATAAATTTTATTTGGGAATGATTTAGAGCTTAAATGTAATTAAGATGATTCAAAGAAAAATTACATTTATTTAACGAAATAGGTGGAACATTTTTGTAGAACGAAAACAAAATAATTCCGTTACTTTTGTTGTTTTGATACTAAATATATATTACAAAGGTACTCGCACCCATTTAGCAACAGTATTTCATTTACAAATCGAGGTACAATTTTTATCCAGTTTATGAACTTCCCTCTTTCTAAAATAATATATATGTTATTGTTTTTCTTTTCATGTAGGCAGAAAAGAGTTTCTAATAGGAAAACTGATCAAGAAAAAGAAGCTTCCTGTTGAGGTTCAGATTTCCAAGGATCACAATGTCATCGTCGGGTCAAGGACATTCAATTCCAACCGCTTTCCCTCACTCAGACTCATGCATACGTATGAAGAAATTTACCTGCTTGGGAATTTCATTAATAATGGTAGGTACATATTTGCAGCTCTGCATGAACATGAAGTCAAAGAACTCTTTACATAGAGCGGGAATCGTTACTGTAATTTATGTTTACTCTATTTTATACACCTGTTTACTGTCTTCAACTGTACGTTTCTTAAAGTCACAATGATTTGCGATGAAACATACTAGCGCCATATTTTGTTTACACCTAAGTTCACAATGCCTAAATTTAAAGTTATGTAGGTTATTTTTCTGCTCCTGAACAGTGCAGAACTCTCAACTCAATATTATGTTCGATATCCATCTCCAGAGGCCCAGTATAAGCATTGATATTACCCATGCAATGAATCAATCAATAGCAATCCTTTGATTTTACAATTTCTTCATAGCTCCTTTGATCTGAATGCTAAAAAGTTTTTGAATAATGCTGCTTTTGGGTGACTCGAAAGATATTTAGTCTCAAAGTTTGCTGATCTTCGTTTCAAATTATTGAGACTCTACCGCAACTGAAAATGTAATTCGAACTGAACGTTTTAATCCAAATTGACTACTCGTGTATGATAAAGTTATGAAAGAGGTTTATTTTTGTAAATGTAAAAACTTCAGAGCATTTTATCACTATTGGACCATTAGTACTCAGAACTATTTGCCTTAATCAGAAAAAAAAACACGAAACAAAATTTGATAAGTTCATAATCCGTCATGATGGAGATTTTACAGTTTATTTAAACTGTGAATGACATATTCAACTTGAGAAACAAATTTAAATGAGGTCAAATGAATAGTTCACGATTTTGTAATTTCGTAACTTAATATAAAAAGTGTCTTTATTCGATGACACAAACGTTGATATGCGTATAATTTATGTCATTTGAATTTGTAGAAGAACATTGTCGTGCCTATCCTGTCCTGGTTAATGATAGTGACGACGATAAAGACCAAATGCTAATATCGCCTTCGTCATTATAATAGTATGATCATTAATCTTCACAGGAATCATGGATCCACGTTTTGTCCCAATCCCATCATGCATCAAAAACCTGCGCCTGTCCCTCGTAACGGGAATAAAGGGCCAAACAAGTGAGCATTGGAAAACATTTCAAGATGAACAAACATCGATTGCAAATACGGCGTTCAGTTATGACCTAAATTTTGAAAGAGAAGGTACGATGAGTAAATGTATGATTTAATCACCAATGCCAACTTTCGTTTTCACATACGTGCATATGCAAAATGTTTTGTACATGTCATTGACAAGAACGCACGCATATTTAAATATTATAGTTTACCAAAAGCAAAATGCATTGGATTTGATGACCATTTATTTGAAGAAACCCAGACTTGTACTTAATTTAACATAAACTGTCCATATTATTTATACGGGTATGATTTATGTTCAGTAAAGTATTAAGACTTAAAGACAAAATAGTTTTGCTTAAAGTATATAATATGTTTTCATATTTTTTGATATAACCACGTGGTCTTTAAAAAATTCAATATAAAACTATTATGTTTAAACTTACACAAGGATGGTTATGATATTATTTAGCGGCATTTGTAACACATCATTGATTATATATTGTCAAGAGAATAGGACTCTAGTCCCTTTCCTAAGGACGGTTTAAAGCAGTTGATCCGATTTTTCATGGGCAGGTGTTGATACGCGACTCTTGGATTTCGAGTGCGTCGGTACCAAATAAGCTAACTTATATCCTTGGTGAGGGTACATAAACATTGCTAAAATGGGAATTTCCTTTCCAGATATTGCAATTTGTTATGATGCCGCAGAAGAGGCACAAGATAAGGAGCTTCAAGCACATTACGAGGACCTTCTGGAACACTATAAGGATCCTCACATACACTATGAGGACCTTCAGGGACAATATAAGGATTCTCACATACACAGTGAGGACCTTCATGGACACACTAAGGGTCATCACATACACTATGAGGAACTTAAGGCACCCCATAGGGAACCTCAGACGCACTGTGAGGCTATTTTGTCGAACTTGTACGTTGATCCCTTTGATTTCTTGAAAACTACAAAGTCAGAGAGAAACGAGGTGTACCAGTCAGATCGTCAGTCTCATTTGTATGCTGATCCATTTGAATTCTTGAAAACAAAGTCTCAGCCTGTGATAGAGACAGCCGGGAGGGATTCAGTTAACCCTTACACTCCAATGCCAATCAGTATTCACCATGTTCTTCCACCGAGAAATTCAGAAAGCCCCAAAACCACTCTCGTTAAAGATTTGACCTCAGGTCAACGATTGTCTACAAGCACAGGAGGGATAGCTCCAGAAAATTCAGAAAACTCTCTCCTAAACGATATTGAACAGTTGACAAAAATGTAAACAAAGGGTAGATTCTGAATTTAGACTTGAATTTCTTGAACAGATGGTCGATAAGACAATGTTTGGAGCAAAGGAAACTATATAAATCAATAGAACCGATACAAAATGCTTTGTCGACTTTTGAGGCTTCATATATAATTTTTATCTCACCTTTGACAAGATTCTTGCGTTGACATTAGGTAAGACTTTCATGCAATTTCAAAACATAATAGAGATCATTCAACGATGATTGCTGACATATCTTACTGTCATAAATTTACAATCGTCACTGATCTTGTGTTGTGAACGGAAACAATGGCAACCCTTAAACTGTGCCAATCTTAAATTTGTTACGACCAAGTCAGATATTTTTGAAACGTTTCGATTTAAATTAAAGCTTAGGTTTAAGTCCCAAAGAGTTTTAAGAATAAATGACAATGAGCATAATGTAACTGCCGTAAATAGTTTTCAAATATTCAGGATCACAAACATGTGTGAAGAAAATTCATATACAGATCCTGCAGGTAGTTGTAAATTTTATTTCCAACAGCAATTGTTAGTCAAAGTAATCTAATCTTGAGTGAAGGCGAGCTTTGAGCTGGTTACATTAAAAATAATGTTTATCACAATTCAGTTGATACTGCTTAAGCAGGTATGAGGTTAAACTTTTCAACACATATGAAATATGTACAGCCAAGAAAGATATGTTTTAATTTCACCATTGTATTATACAACAATGTCGTATGTGACATCTTTGATCTGTCTTTGAAACAGTATTACTATCAGCAAACTGCTGCCACAAAAACGTTACTATTGTGTTTATTACAACATGGCATATTTTGTTATGCCAATGCCTAGAACAGAATTTTTCCACTGTTGAAAATTTGTCATCGATGATCAGACTTTTATAACTTTAAAAATAAATTACGTATGAATTCATGCGAAAATAAAACTTTCTTTTCAGTTTCTTTCTTAACTAACCATGATTTTGTAGTTTGTGTCTTCCTGTACTATTCTCATGTGTATCTAACCAGCTATGATAAAACTACTAAAGTCTTTGCTCAACATTCCAGTAGAATGTTTATAGAATAAATGTATTTACAACCAGACACGGCATATCTTGGCCTCTAATCAGCACGACGATTAATCAGTAAACGAGGAGAGTAATGCTTGGCTTGTCGTCGTTGCGAGATAAACTGATACATATTGTAATAATAGCGAGGAACTTCATCAACCATTCTCATAGTTTAATACGTAATTGAATTAGAATGTACACGTGAAAATAAAGCTAGTAATTTTGTGAGACCTTCACGTTTAAGTGCCCTTTATTTGCAAAGATGCTCATCTGCATTCCTCGTAAGAGTATTGCGCTATCAGAATGAACTTTTATTATTTATATTGTTACTATACATATTTTGATCTTTACTGATGGTTCCTGATCTTACTGTAATATACCATCATTACACACAAAAATGGTATTTGGGTTAGATTGTTATTAGATACCAACAAAAGTCGAAGACCTAATCATGAATCAACCAAATTAATGTATAAATTGCCAACTAGATTCTAGGTTCTTGGATTTAAATTATCACTAGCGTTTCTTTTGGGTTTCGTCCCAGCAGCAGCGGAAACTAACAACTGGTATACCTGCGTTAAAGAAACGAGCAATATGAATGAAACAAGAAGTTCAAAACCAAAAACGGCAACTTACCAATTTGCAAAGGAATATACAAACCTCTTAATGCTGAGATCCAAGGAGGGCAGCTGTTAGTACCATTTTTAAAAGTCTTTGGTATGACTTGGCCTGGGTTCAAACCCGCGACCTCCCGCATCAGAGGCGGCCGCTCTACCACTAGGCCACCTGAGCGGTCCCTGAATTTAGTTAAACGTTTTAAAAAAATCAGATTCATACAAGAGAAATATATCAACAGCCGACTATATACGTTTATGTGTTTATACCATGGTAATGAGAGAAAATGGTGATCCTTTTTATTTGGTTTCAATTTTGTTAAATGGTTCAATCATTTGTCAACATGGCTAAATCTGTGTAATCCGCATAACAGCCCGCAATGTTAAACCTATGGATGATTTTATCACATTTTGTTAATTGTTCAATGTTACACCAATGGATGATTTTATCACATTGTGACCCCGCCATAGCCCAACTGAAGATATTCAGGGTTGGGATTTTCCCTTTTCGCTAACACTAAAGCATTTAATGCTATATTGACGGCACAAACTGCTACTACTATAAGCTTGTGAAACCCAGTCAATATATATATATATATATATATATATATATATATATATATATATATATATATATAGATGCAATAAACTGACGACGAACAGTACGAAACTAGTAACTAACTAGCCTAAGCGCTTTCGACTCTTAATGAGTCTTTTTCAAAGGCAAATACAAAACATAGTTACGACAAACAAATAAACACAAAAACGTTGCGTTTGTAAACCTCTACATTTCTATCTTCACATGTGTTAAAACTATAAATACAACCAGCTTGTGTAGACTAGTTGCGGAAACTGAAAACGTTGTATAATTCCCTAAAAGTCTACAAGCCAAAGCGACATCTATTTTTATTTTGTGTACATATGTAACGCAGATTATATCCCGGATATTTGGTTCTATACCGGTTATTCTTATAGTAAAAATTGAAGGATAAGAAGATTTAGAAAATGTTAAATTCTACTAGTGCATAGTTTTCATTTTCTAGTCTTCTTGGTTTAGACCGCTTGGTTTCAATGTTCTAAGGCGGCGTATCCAGTATGATTCCTTTTCCTTCCTGGTTTCGGAACTCCAGCTGTGGTTGTTGGCAATAGCGATAAGTATTATATCACTGAAAGTGTGGCCAGGGGAGGAGAAGTGTTCTGCGACCGGGCTTCTGTACAGCTTTTTTGTCATCCAATCAGATCTATGAAGGTTTATCCTTATGTGTAGCTTTTCAGTTTCTCCCACGTACTGAAGGCCACAGATCTTACATGTGATGAGATAAATCACATTCTCTGTTTTGCACGTTTTGTTTGGACCATGTATGTTTAGTTTTTCTTTAGTCACTGTGCTAGTGAATGTCTTGGTCTCTATCATATGTTGACAGGTTTTGCATCTTTTATCGCCACAGGGTCCAGATTGACTAGGTTGGTTTTGACTAGCGATTGTTGTTAGCTTGGCCCTGACTAGGATGTCCTTTAGGTTTTTTGGTCTCCGGTAAGCTACTACAGGTTTGTTCGGAAGTATTAGGTTTAGTATGTCTGACGATTGCACGGTTGGCCAGTGGTTTGCGATGATTTTACCTACTTTGGGATTGTCTGGGTGATAGGTCAGAATAAATGGTATCCTATCAACCTTTTCTTTCTGTCCATATCTGAGTAGGTCATCACGGTTTGTTTGTTTGGCCCTTTGGATTGCCTCCGCAATCAGGTCTTTGTCGTAGCCTCGGTAAATTAAATGTTTAGCCAGCTCTTCAGACCTTTCTATGAATCTTTCATCGTCGGAGCAAATTCTGCGTATCCTCAGTGCCTGGCTATATGGAATGTTCTTAATGCAGTGTTTTGGATGACAGCTGGTTGGGAGAAGATACTGGTGTTTGTCGGTTGGTTTCGAGTAGATGTCTGTGTGTAATTTGTTTTCCACCAGTCTGGTTGTTGTGTCCAGGAAAACATGGTTTGAGTTGGAAATTTCTGCCGTGAATTTTATTGAAGGATGGAAGTTGTTTGCCTTTGAAATGAAGTCATCCAGACTTTCTCTTCCATACTGCCACTTCATTTCTATATCATCGATAAAGCGTACCCACTGGTATGGTGTACGCTCAACCGATGCTAAGAGCTTTCCCTCAAGTTTTCCCATGAAAATGTTAGCATACGAAGGGGCCATTTTAGTACCCATTGCAGTTCCATTGATTTGTAGGTAGTTTTCTTCATTAAATTCAAAGTTGTTGAGTTTTAGGACAAGCTCCAGGAGTTGGATTAAGAAGTGTGTGGGTGGATTGTTTACAGTTCTTGTTTCCCATGCTTCGCTGCATGCCTGTAACCCTTCGTTGTGCGGTATGTTGGTGTACAAAGATGTGACGTCTAAGGAAGCAAGTAATAGAAATGAAGTGGCAGTATGGAAGAGAAAGTCTGGATGACTTCATTTCAAAGGCAAACAACTTCCATCCTTCAATAAAATTCACGGCAGAAATTTCCAACTCAAACCATGTTTTCCTGGACACAACAACCAGACTGGTGGAAAACAAATTACACACAGACATCTACTCGAAACCAACCGACAAACACCAGTATCTTCTCCCAACCAGCTGTCATCCAAAACACTGCATTAAGAACATTCCATATAGCCAGGCACTGAGGATACGCAGAATTTGCTCCGACGATGAAAGATTCATAGAAAGGTCTGAAGAGCTGGCTAAACATTTAATTTACCGAGGCTACGACAAAGACCTGATTGCGGAGGCAATCCAAAGGGCCAAACAAACAAACCGTGATGACCTACTCAGATATGGACAGAAAGAAAAGGTTGATAGGATACCATTTATTCTGACCTATCACCCAGACAATCCCAAAGTAGGTAAAATCATCGCAAACCACTGGCCAACCGTGCAATCGTCAGACATACTAAACCTAATACTTCCGAACAAACCTGTAGTAGCTTACCGGAGACCAAAAAACCTAAAGGACATCCTAGTCAGGGCCAAGCTAACAACAATCGCTAGTCAAAACCAACCTAGTCAATCTGGACCCTGTGGCGATAAAAGATGCAAAACCTGTCAACATATGATAGAGACCAAGACATTCACTAGCACAGTGACTAAAGAAAAACTAAACATACATGGTCCAAACAAAACGTGCAAAACAGAGAATGTGATTTATCTCATCACATGTAAGATCTGTGGCCTTCAGTACGTGGGAGAAACTGAAAAGCTACACATAAGGATAAACCTTCATAGATCTGATTGGATGACAAAAAAGCTGTACAGAAGCCCGGTCGCAGAACACTTCTCCTCCCCTGGCCACACTTTCAGTGATATAATACTTATCGCTATTGCCAACAACCACAGCTGGAGTTCCGAAACCAGGAAGGAAAAGGAATCATACTGGATACGCCGCCTTAGAACATTGAAACCAAGCGGTCTAAACCAAGAAGACTAGAAAATGAAAACTATGCACTAGTAGAATTTAACATTTTCTAAATCTTCTTATCCTTCAATTTTTACTATAAGAATAACCGGTATAGAACCAAATATCCGGGATATAATCTGCGTTACATATGTACACAAAATAAAAATAGATGTCGCTTTGGCTTGTAGACTTTTAGGGAATTATACAACGTTTTCAGTTTCCGCAACTAGTCTACACAAGCTGGTTGTATTTATAGTTTTAACACATGTGAAGATAGAAATGTAGAGGTTTACAAACGCAACGTTTTTGTGTTTATTTGTTTGTCGTAACTATGTTTTGTATTTGCCTTTGAAAAAGACTCATTAAGAGTCGAAAGCGCTTAGGCTAGTTAGTTACTAGTTTCGTACTGTTCGTCGTCAGTTTATTGCATCTATTTTAATTAATCCCTGACAGACGTGATCCCTTGGTGGATCCAGTACGCTTGAGAGGGTTGTTATTCGCCATATGATTTGTATTCTTTATATATATATGTATATATATATATATATATATATATATATATATATATATATATATATATATATATATATATATACAAATATATATATATATATATATATATATATATATATATATATATATATATATATATATATATATATATATATATATATATATATATATATATATATATATATATATATATATCGTTTGTTTGAGTCTGGCAATATTAGAGAGAAGCACTGTAGCTTTTAGAAATATAGTATTGGAAGCAGATGCTTTCACAAAAGGTGCTGTCATATTCTAAATTTTTATTTTAGAAGGCCGCTTGCTTTTTAACTATTCATCAGCTTGTTGCATGAACAATAAACAATGTGAAGGTTTTGATGATACATTGTATCATACGATATAAATATATTCTAATCAGAGTGATTGCTTTAAATTTAAGATGGATTTTCTTTTTAAGAAATCTTTACGCGCCAAGAATGAAAATTTTGACAAACATTACTTTGATATTTTGTTTCATTTGCTCTCGTGGCATAGAACAATTTTAATGTATTCTCGTTAAAACGTAGTTACTGTGGTCTAAAGGAACAAAGTGTCAATAGCCCTTGACAGTCTAGAGAAATTACAGAGATTGTATTGTTAGTTGTGTTTGTGTCATTCTTACAATTTGCACATACAGCCTATTGTTTTAAAACATGCAAATCATCATTATAATAATTTATAATAGTTCAATTATTTCCTTGTATAGTTCAATCATTACAAAAGAAAATCAGTTCATCTTTAGGAAATTTTGATTTGAATATTGTAGCTTAAATATTCTAAAATGTCCAAATGTACCTACTGTCCTGACAAATTGCTGTCACCAGTCTGTTGTTTAATTTCTCAGTATGGGTGTTTTTACATATGTTGCATGTTACAAATATTGATTAAGAAACTCTAGTCTTATGTAAAGATGTGTCAAATTAGACGAAAGGTGCAACGTAAATGGACCTGTAACTGGTCGTCTAAATTATCATAAAATATTATTCTGAAACGTTTTCATTTCTTTCATGTTAGTTTGTTAGACAAAGACACTCACCTTAGCTCGTTGAACAATTGTCTCTAATTACACGAACAACTGACTTCTGCGATTGACATCAACACATAATAATTACTTTATTTGGTTTGAAAGCAATTTCACAGCACCATTAAACTGTTTCGTCAAAAGAAAATGAACAATGTTTGTCATGTGACAAATATAATCTTGTATACGTAATCAACAAAATGATATTTTCAAAAGTTTATCGAAATGTTAAATATTTTCCATTTAAGGGCTAGCAAAAGATATATATATATATATATATATATATATATATATATATATATATATATATATATATATATATATATATATATTAATTCGACCTTATTATAAGTTCATTTAAAGAACCATTCTTGTAAGATATAAGTGAAACGCCTCAAAATCGAAACTTCATTGTAACGGAATCTTCTTCTTAAGACCGTTAAAAGTTTGGAGTCCGGCCTGGGTTTTTCTTTTCTTTAATATCATAATGCTTTTCCAGTAAATCAAATACCCCAACTTCAAATACAAGAAGTAAATTTCCTTCCAAGATTTTACTTTCACGCTAAAAAAAACCCCCATAAAACTGAAACTCTCACTTTAATTTAGCGAAGTATTTTAAATGGCTAATTCCTGTGACACTCTGGAGCGCATCAAGTACGGTTAGCAAATTGGAATAGGCTTATCTGTTTGACAAATACCACGCAAATGTTCCAAGAATACACTTGGTTAAAACAAAACTAGACAGGAGACGACACAGATTTGGGCTGATAATTGGTTATTCATAATATTTTCAGGTGAATAATTTATAAATAAATGATTTTAGGCAAGACATTTAAAAAGAGTATGTTTATCTGCTTATTATCTAATCATTATTGATGCAATTTATCTGTATACTTGATCATTAGATTTATGTTTGGTTTTATTATTACCAATGGAATAGAGAAATCGTATGTTTCATGCAGAAATGTAAGTTTAAAAAAATTAAACTTCAAACCAATAGTGAACTAAACAAGTGTCGGTGCAATATTTGCCTGCAAATTTGATTAACAGAACAATTTTATAAGGCAATAATTAAGCAATACACAATACACAATACACAATACACAATACAATATAAAGTCATACAATCTCTCTCTCTCTCTCTCTCTCTCTCTCTCTCTCTCTCTCTCTCTCTCTCTCTCTCTCTCTCTCTCTCTCTCTCTCTGGTAATGTGTCTTTATGTAAGAATGAACCTATTTTTACATCTGTTATTGAACACACCGATATGGTGTAAAATTACGGTGTTAAAAAATCCCAAGAAAGATAATTCTGCAATAACCAGCGCAGTGGTTGAGTCCATCTTTAACGTAGCTCAGAAGCATGTTCAATATACACACACATTAGCAAAAACTTCAAAGAATTCCTTAGAATGTTGTTTTAATTTGATTGGTAATGTGTCTTCATGTAAGAATAAACAAAAGCAATAAACTATTACTTATTAGTTACTAACAATAAAATAAACCAACATTCCAGTTTCTTGAAAAATGTAATCTTGGGTTCACATTAATATTTACAGAAATGCATTGCATATTTATCACTTTGACTCTGCTACTACGAGTGCAGCCATTTATGAACTCTGAGGCCTCACTTGGAAAGCAAGAAATTTTCTTTAACAGCCTCTATATATATATATATATATATATATATATATATATATATATATATATATATATATATGTATATATATATATATATATATATATATATATATATATATATATATATATATATATGCAAGATAACAGTGATTGGCTGAAATTGTCGTATAGAGTGTGTATGTCATTAATATGGTTGAAACACATACGGGAGACATGTGTTTTAAGTTCCAACAGGTCAACATTTGCATCAAAATCTTTAAAGTATGGCATTATTGAAAGTAGATTGTTTACAAAATATGTTGACAAATTGCAGTGACGTATGTCTGTTTACCATGCGACCTTGGGTCACATCCACTCATATATCAACATAATGATCATACATAAAATTTCTTGGTTGCTTAGTTTGAAACAATTATTGTTCCTTAAAAATGGTATATATTCATGATTAAATAATTGATTAGAAATTTAATTATTGAGAAATCCTCAGTTTAGCTTATTGACAATTGTTTCGCCAGACCAAGATTTGAGCCTTTGCCCATTTTCTACTTTTATACAAAGAACTTTATTTTAATATAAACTGAAATATTTTATCTGTTAGAAAGAAAATGTTTGAGAGATGTTTGTTATCCTTGGGATTTGGGATCACACATTTTTAGAAAAAGCCGCAAATGTTGATGTCAGGAAGCAAACAAGTATGGGCTAGAAATACCCTTTAGTTTACTACTTAGGTAGATATGCGAGAAAGCTTGCCAGTAGCTTCTCGTGGGTCGATGGTTTTTTCCGTGGATTTCCCGATTTCTTCCTCCACCATTAATACTGGCCGCCATGTATAGCATATCGTGTGCTGAAAAATGGCGTTAAGCCTAACAACAACAACAAAAACAACAACATCAACAACAACAACAACTACTACTACTACTACTTAGGTTCAAGCATATTGTGCATAGGAAAAGAAAATCATACCGACAATACTTGCCATATTTCCAGAACAGAATATATAAATTACCAAGAATATCATGAACTAGAAATCTTTTCAGTTATTACACACTTCGTTATCTGTATACTTTATTGTATCGTTGCCTGCCCAAGAACATGTTTTAAATTAAAACTGATGAAAATTGCAAATTATCGATATGACATATGTTAATTTCTTATTATTATTTTAACATGACATCTATTGATGCGTATAACGTGTTTTTAGATTCGACTGGGTACCCCGTTGCACTCATTAACATAATCGTATTAATGCACGTTTACAAGAATAAATTCACGTTGCTTGAGGCACACATGATGCATTACTTCCAACACATGACAATTATACTTTGTTTTTATCATGATTTTATTTATTTTCTAAGAGCAGCATGTATAGTTAGATTCTAGTTTGATAATTATTCAGAGTTTCTTAAAAGAGTCCAAAACCTGAATATTTTTCTACAGATTGAGAGACAGTAATAGAAAGTTATAAATACTGTGTTCTGAATCTGCTAACTAAATTACAAAAGTGCAGGGTTATTTTAATTTAAATGGAAAAAATTGGGTGATACCAATAATCTATCTCGGTGTTTGTACATATACAAGGAAACCTAGTCATGGGTTACATATTTTGACTCCGGACTCGGCATAGCCTTGTGTAGAGATAATGTAACCCCATGGCTGAGATTTCCTTGTCTCTGTGCAACCCCAGCATCGATTATCTTAATCTATGCAAGTAAAATTTATAGAGAAACACTCTCCTAATCTATTTAGGTGTTAGATCATTTATCAATTTATGAAGAGTTTTCATCATTAACTTTCCGTTCGCAGCATTTCGTAATTACCACTGATTGTGTTATATGTTGCTCCATTTAATATTAATTTGAAAATGAGTGCATTTAATTTACTCAGAGCCTTTTCTGGCAAAGTTAATAAAAGAATAAATTTTTCTATCGTTAGAATGTTCCACAAACTGTAAGAACAAACCTTTGAGAATAAATTTCTTATATATCTAATTTTTATTGTGTAATTTGGAATTGGAATATTTCTTAATTAGCTCAAGACTTAATCAAAATGATTACTGCAATAATTATTAATTTTTTTAAGCACGGAGTTCCACTTTTATATATGCTCAATATCCAATTCACGAGATTTTTTACAATATTAATACTAATAAAAAAAGTAAAATATTGATACAAATAATTTGCAGCTAAATTTAGAGACCTTCCTTAACTATATTAGAATATTAATTTAATAATTTAATATTAAATAATAATTTAATAATATTTTCGTTACACTGTGTTCACTGACCAATTGTTAGAAGTTCGCTACCACTGTTGATTTTATCAATAGTTAGATGCGTGACACGTAAGATGCACTTTTATACATTAATCATAAGTTGCAGACGTAATACTTTCGTTACACTATGCTGATTAATCAATGGTTACTGTTACAACTCTATGGTCATAACTAAGTAACAGAAAAAATAAAAACCGTAAAGTGTTATTAATTTAACGATTTAAATATGAGAGGAACATACAGTATTATGGTTGGAATTGAATCCAGAATAATCGTATCAAAATAAGATGAAAGTCTTAAAGAAATTAAACGTTCTGTGTAAATTTAAAAATCGGAAATGTATTGGTCCTCCACGAACCATGACGTTATCAAGAAGGCGGTGTCCTGAACTCCTTCGAATAAGTTATAAGAGTTACAAAATAATATTATAGTCCAAATAATGAGCACTTTCTTTTTCCAGTGAACAGTCCAGACAAATATTTTTCGTCTCGAATAACCTCTAATTATAATATAAAACTCGTATACAGAATTGCATGTGTTGATTGTGTCAATAGTAACACGCTTAATACTTGAGTTACACCTGTTTTAAGCAAGCTGTAAACATAAGCAAAGTCTGAGAATCAACAAGTATTTTTGATGTGCTTTATGTTGTCGTGGCAAATATTGTCTGCACATTTACTTATCTACTTTCAAGATATCATTGAACCGCATTTTTTTTAAATCCACGCATCAACAGTTATCAATCCATTTAAAATTAAAAATTGAAAGAAATCAGGCTATATGTTTGTATATAACCCGCTTAGAACAAAGAAATCTGATATCTTACTACATAAAGAAACACTGGAACATTTTCAGAAAACTTACGAAAAGTGTCAATAAATGTCAGATTTTTTTCAGTATAGATTTCGCATAATGCATTCTCGAGTGTGTTTCAGCAGGTTTATAGGTTTACTGAAACATCCTATGTGTTGTCTATTTAATTTATATTGATTGACAGATGAACACAAGAAGTGGAATTATTCTTATGGTTGTGTTCAGTAATTAATGGGTGTATTTATTAAGTATAATTATTATTCACTGGAATTACAAAGGGGTCAATAATATCCTTGACTAAAACGTTAATCTGGAAGTGTAGTGAATTTAGACAAGGACATTTTGGATTATATTACTGTGATACATCCAAAGACTGTTAACACATCACCACACAACAGAAGATTGGCAAATTAGCATTAACTACATGCACGTCAAAACATTTAATATGTATTTATTTGGAACAGTGGAATTCAAATGGAACTCTGCATTTTTATTTGTGAAAGAACTTTCAGCACTGTTTGGGATTTAATTTATAGTGCTGTAAATTTTTTCTAAATTTTCACTTCGTTTTCCAGGGAAATACATTAATTGTTGACTTTAACAAAAATGTATAGTCTCTTTTCTTTTACCTGGTTTAAGAGCAAAGAGTTGGACTCAAACTCTTCCTTTGTGGTAAGATAAACCTATGTAAGAACCCTATGTTGAATGGCGTGTGTAGTTCATTAGACAACACTAAGTACAAGTTACTCTCATGAAGAAAGGCATACTTAGATATCACACTTCAACGAGCTTCTGCTTCATTTCCAGATTGAGGCGCATTCTCCAGCAACTTATAAATGAAGAATCATGTTATGTGATATGAGCTGTCCTAAGCAATGTCGAGCAGGCTAAACTAGCCAATAAACAAATTACCATAATTATGACTTTGTCATGCCGTAATTATGATATTAATACATATGAAGTGTTAAAATGTGACTCCACAAGTGAGGCAGAGAACTGCAGAAAAGTGGTGCAATCAGAGTAAACAAACAAAAGTTGCAATTTGTAATAGATCGAGTGAAATGAACAACTATGACACCTAAATTCTATGACAATTCTAAGCAAAAGCTATTACAATGGTGTCTTAATAGCTTACAAAGCGCACTACATCAATTGTGTTTTAATAGCTCACAAAGCCTATTACATCCAATGGTGTCTTAATAGCTTACGCAGCGTAATACATCCAATGATGTTTTAAAAGCTTACAAAGCGTACTACATCCAATGGTGTTTTAATAGCTTACGCAGCGTACTACATCCAATGGTGTTTTAATGTCTTACGAAGGGTACTGCATCCAATGGTGTTTTAATGGCTTACGAAGCGTACTACATCTAATGGTGTTTTAATAGCTTACAAAGCCTACTACATCCAATGGTGTCTTAATAGCTTACGAAGCGTACTACATCCAATGGTATTTTAAAAGCTTACAAACCGTACTACATCCAATGGTGTTTTAATAGCTTACGCAGCGTACTACATCCAATGGTGTTTTAATGTCTTACGAAACGTACTACATCCAATGGTGTTTTAATGTCTTACGAAACGTACTACATCCAATGGTGTTTTAATGGCTTACGAAGCGTACTACATCCATTGGTGTTTTAATTGCTTACACAGCGTGCTACATCGAATGGTGTTTTAATGGCTTACGAAGCGTACTACATCCATTGGTGTTTTAATGGCTTGCACAGCGTACTACATCCAATGGTGTTTTAATGGCTTACGAAGCGTACTACATCCACTGGTGTTTTAATTGCTTACACAGCGTACTACATCGAATGGTGTTTTAATGGCTTACGAAGCGTACTACATCCATTGGTGTTTTAATGGCTTGCACAGCGTACTACATCCAATGGTGTTTTAATGTCTTACGAAGCGTGCTACATTCAATTGGCCAGATGCCAAGTGGCAAACCTCTGACTTCATTGCTTACACAATATTGCTATTGATATTTATTTTGTATTATGTGAGCGACATATGTCCACAATTCAGAGTAAATGTTTTTCCTTTTTGTAAACAACATATCACATAGCCAATTTTCGTCCATAATTGCAGAGTGTATTTTAAGATTATTATTATTATTATTATTATTATTATTATTATTATTATTATTATTATTATTATTATTATTATTATTATTATTATTATTATTATTTGTAGATAAACATGTTTACCAGGAATTTAGTTCTAGACATCGCCTTTCAACCTCAGACATTCCTCGCGCACAAGATATTTGCCATGTTCTTTACAATAATATCAGTAATATACGTGATCTTTTTGACAACGTAGAATTTTCTATATATGAATTTGTGACTCTCATACTGGTCTCCGTATTGTGTCTTAGGTTTTTATATTAAGGTTCACTTATATTATAATTACTCTCTCTTATCGAAACATCTAAAATGTAATGAATTGCTTTATTCTCAAAGGATTTGTATAGTTAAATTATTTGTAAGAATTAACATGTTTATTAATCTTTTTCGGACTAAATCACTTTTATGGGATTATTCTAAATTCCTTTAGAGATATTTTGGATTACCCCATTGTTTTACATTAACACAGATAACACATCAGCACTAATTCAAACTATTAGTACATCTGTACATTCAAGATTGGAATTCGTTCAAAATACTTCATACTTTGGACTTGCGTTAGAACGTTCATAAGTATTAGCGATTTAATTCACTGTACTTCCTTTATAAATTTTTAATTTTTAATTTTTCAGTTTGTAATCTAGAATCATCAACTATTTGCTGAATTTCACAAAAGTGATTACTTTCTGCTCTGCAAGACCATAGAGTCGTAACACTAAATTAAGTATTGTTACGAAAATTGTATTTAAATTACATGTGTGTTAAATTTTGAATTCTTTCTAATCCTTTCTATTTCATTTTTATTTCATTTTAATATCATTGAATATATTTATTATTGTAATGATGATTATGTTCGCAGAATCTGATTATTGTTAGAAACATCGTGTTTATTTAGAAAGTAAATCTGACTCGCGTAAGCACGATTCTTGTATGACTGTTTTGCCATATTAGGTAAATACAAAATTGCCTTATTGTTGTCTTCAAAATACGTATATTAAATTCCTTCCTGTTGTAAATAATGTTTCCGCTTTCAGTGTCATACAATAATTGATTTTATCAAATGTACTTATTTCCAATTAAAATACCGGATTTTTAACAATCACACGATGAATACAAATCATTCACATTGATTCAAACAACTTTAATTTATAGGCATGTATAAGAAAAAAAAGCAAATAGTATATTATGACTTAGTTCAATTTCGTTCCACAAAATCAGAATCCTTCAAGGCAATAGATCTATTTTAGGATCAATATCAATATTTGTGTGACCACATAGTTGTCGTTTACAAGACCATATTACAAACTAAGCTTATTAACACTAAACACGTGTTGATACAGACTCAGATACGTGTATGATAATAACGACAGTACGTGACACTAAGTTAAATGCATATTGTTTCTACAGTCACAGATACGTGTATGATAATAACGACAGTACGTGACACTAAGTTAAATGTGCATTGTTTCCACGGTCTCAGATACGTGTATGATAATAACTACAATACGTGACACTGTCAAATGCGTATTGCTTCTACAGACTCAGATACGAGTATGATAATGACGACAATACGTGACACTGTCAAATGCGCATTGTTTCTACAGTCACAGATACGTGTATGATAATAACGACAATACGTGACGTTAAGTCAAATGTGCATTGTTTCTACAGTCTCGGATACGAGCATGACAATAACGATAGCACATGACACTAAGGAGAAAATTCACATTGTTTCTACTGTATCAGATATTTGTATGATAATAACGACAGTACGTAACATTAAGTTAAATGTGCATTGTTTCCACAGTCTCAGATACGTGTATGATAATAACGAAAATACGTGACACTCAATCAAATGCACATTGTTTTTAGTCGGAGAAACGTGTATGATATGAGTTTCAATATGTGACGTTAAACCAGATGTACCTATAAATAATTGCACAATATTTTCTTTAGATCGAAACAATAATTTAATTTGTACTTCATTTCGAGACACTCACATGCAATATGTAATTTAAACAAAATATTGGCATTATTTTCAAGATATTTATGTTTTAAAATGCGAAGTTTTATGATGCTATAATGTTTCTTTACGTGTAAATTTTCCGTAAGATTTCTGCCACACCCATCCCGCCACCCTAAATATTATTATTATGATTAAAAGCACAAACACTGATATCAAAATATAATAAACCATCAATGAGTGAATAAGTATTAAATTATCTCCATTACACAACCTTTACTTCTAAACTTGTATACGTCTGCAACTTATCCTTTTCACCAGTAATAGTCTACATGTTAAATTTCTTAATGTTCGATTTCACCAGTGTAGCCAAGAATTGAACCTGAGGTAAAATTTTAGAAGGCAAAATATAAAGTGCTGGGCAAAATCGTGGTAGGCTTACACCTTTACAAAATTTATGATAGCAAAATTATGTGCTCCTCTGTAATTACAGAAAATGACATTCAAAATAGTTTTGCCTTCAGTAAGGTGGAAAATAATGGCCATTATAAACTATTTACCTTTAAAAAAACTTTTTCGTCCTTGCTAATACTTTTGCATTTCTATTCTTTTACTTAATCTTTCAACTCTTCTAGTGTTAGGGTTCCGAGTGGCTGAGTGGTCTAATGAGGTCTTCACTAAATTAGAGATCACTGCCATCTCACCTCTGTCTGCGTGGCTTTGAGTTTCGGATTCGGCCTATGGGGGCATTAAAGAAAGCTTGCCAGAAGCTTCTCGTGCGTCGGTGGTTCTTTTCGGGGTTTTCCCAGGTTCTTCCCCAGCCAAAAGCACTTTGATGCAATTTTAACTAATTATTTTATATCCAACATTGCCATGGCTGGAGCTGGCGTTGAATAGAATTGACCTCATAGCTGGTTTTCTTGTGCTGCCACCTAGGTACCGAGGGAAAAATCGAGTGAAGTTATTACGCCTTAGCCGGGCGCTTATTTAGTCTCTCTAAATTGTATTCGTAATGTGATCACTTGGTGCACAATATTATCTGTAGGTTGAATACACACAGTCAGGTATGATGGTCTCGTGATAGACGCAGTACATGGTAAATTGATTACACTCTCAGGTACGTACAACAGTAAAAATAATATAGCCATGGTGGCAAGAACATATAGTTTAGGCCTTTTTTTTGTATTTGTCGCTTTATATTACCATATCCTGTACCCATTTACTCTAAGTTACCGACTATCCCCTTCTCTCTGTCAAAATCAAACTTGAACTTAGTATACAGTTTACTATTAGGGAACATAAGCAAAAGGTCCTCATCGGATCAATGGTTTTAATGCAGTCTGAACAGAGTATTTCTACTCAAACATGAATAATACATTTTTTTTTTAAATGATGTTGGGAAAGTTAGGCGTCTTACCAGCTCGTGACTTTGGTATATATAGTACACATCTCCAATACACAGTACATATTATCTCGCGATATTTTGTGAAGGGAAGTCAAAAGGGTTGCCCTTTGTACGGATATTTTATGATATCAACGGGTATATGTCAAAAGTCAACAAAGAGTTTTCCTTTCTTTATGGTGGAGTTATGTATGTAGATATTACGTAGGACAGATGGTACACTTATACTGTCTTTTACATTTAGGTGTCCGCTAAGACAGGTTTCTCTTTGCTTTTCGTGGAGTCAGAGACACATGCCCATTGAATACACTAAGTGATTATCAATGTATACCTCCACTAGAGTTTATACACCGCTTGTAATGTATTCAATGAGGTCACCAAATAAATGGAAAACTAGGAAGTTGTATTCATTCCTTGCTGTGGTGAAGGATATTAATTGTATATGTTTGGGAGACATGCTCTGTTACTTACGGCACGAATTTCTACAGACGTCTATAAATTTGGTATTTGGATAGTGTGTGTGTGTGTGTGTGTGTGTGTGTGTGTGTGTGTTTGTGTGCTATGGATTTTCAACGTAACTTTAACAATTTTGCAGTCATATTGCTACGATGCCTGTAGTGTGACAGTTTATAGTGATGTCTAGCACTGGGGCATCATGCCGCAGACATGTAGCATGATGTCCCACCCAGTCACATCATCCTGACACCAGTCCAACCAGTCCTAACACTATCTTCTTAATGCTGATAGCCAAACGAGGCAGCTGTTATTTTTATTTGTTATGTCTTTGGTATGACTCTGCCAGGGTCCAAACCCGCGACCTTCTGCATCTAGAGGTAAGAACAGAGGATCTTATAAGAAGGTTGGGGGCAATAAAATACTATTAGTAACGGAATTTAGCGGGTATCTTCAGTCTTACTATGTATGTATGTATGTATGTATGTATGTATGTATGTATGTATGTATGTATGTATGTATGTATGTATGTATGTATGTATGTATGTATGTATGTATGTATGTATGTATGTATGTATGTATGTATGTATGTATGTATGTATGTATGTATGTATGTATGTATGTATGTATGTATGTATGTATGTATGTACATACGTATGTATGTACTTACGTACGTATGAATGGTGCGTGAGTGCATGCGTATGTATCTATGTGGATAGATACGATGGTTTCCTTACTTTTGAATAGATACTAATTCATTTGTAGTGTTTGAATCTTTTATATATCTTTTTCAGATCAGTTAAACAGCACAGAAAATGTTGTTTGAAAGTGATAAGGTGTCCTATCGGGTATCAGAATTTTTCGAGAAATTCAAAGGCGAACTTCCGAAAATTGTAATGGTAGCGCAAGGTTTTCACGGGGACATTATTACGGACACATTTGATAGAGAACAGGTACTAGTGAATTAAGTTTCGGTTTGAATTAACTAATCATATTTTGAACACTCATCGTCCACCCATCAATTTGCTCGATATGCATCAGTCCAATCTGTATCTATCTACCTAATGTCTATGTATATTTGTAGATTTATACATGTGTATATAGCATCTGTATGGTTTGAATTTTCGTGGTTTGAATTAAAATTATGCCTTGTGAAAAAATGAGCTCTGTATAGCACACTCAAAACGTGTAGAACATCTTGGATATGAGTACCTAGCAATACCACATTTTCAAACTCGTAATTTTTTTAAAGCACTTGATTAATATGGTCTTATTGTTTTCTTCATGTGGAATGAAACAAAGAAGATTTGAGTGATTTCTATAAATCTATGAATTATACTGACATACTAACATCCGTAAATCTGGTTTCGTCCCGTCCCGCTCAATAATGTTAAATGCAATAATACATCTTATATCGGGGTTCAAGGTGGCCGAGTGGTTTAAAGCGCTCTCCTTTAACTATCACTCTCATCTCACATCCGGGTTCTTCCTCCACCAAATATGCTGGCCGTCATGTCTCATATGATGCAAATTGACGTTAAACCCAAAGCAACATCTTTTGGCCTGTTCAACACTTTAATAATTGGTCACTGATAGGCACAGAGAGAGAGAGAGAGTTAATTAAAGTCACACTTTAGGTAATATTAATTTTAAATGAACATTTAAATAGTTATCCACCCACCTACGAAAAAATAAATATAAGTGACACACATGTACATTTTCTCACCACTCAATCACTTAGGATTGTTTCGAGTGAGGACTCATATAAACTATATGGAAACCAGTTTATGTTTGATTTCATATTGCTACAACCAAGCAAGCTATATATTTATTCTTAACAGAAAAGCTCTTATGTGTACTTGATATATAGAACTGCTTTTAGTGTAGTTAGCAACAAGTTTGCTTAACGTGAAATATTGAAGAATTTTATAGCAGCTGGTATGGTGTATATACTCTTTTCTTATTTGGATAATCATGTCATTTTGAAACTGGTATAGAACTTTGCACAAAGTTTGACAGCTGTTATAGAATGAAATCCAAAGCTGTATGGTTTATATATTTTCCCACCACAAATATTGTCTCAGTATTTCAGACTATCGTCTCTTTTTTCTTTTCTTAACATTTCCTTCTTTCGTTGGAATTTTAAATTATAAAAGCATCTAAGACATTACTGAAAAACACTATAAATGTACATTATTATTGTCGAAGTCATGTCTTACCTTTATCTTTCAATATCAGAGTCAAAGACATGTGTTACCTTTGGCCTTGAATATGAATGTCAACGTTATGTGTTACGTTTGGCCTTGAATATGAATGTCGACGTCATGTGTTACGTTTGGACTTCAATATGCATGTCAACCTTGGGCTTTGAATATGAATGTCGAGGTCATTACCTTTAGTCTTGAATATGAATGTTAAAGTCATGTGTTACCTTTGGCCTTGTATATGAATGTCGACATCATGTGTTACGTTTGGCCTTGAATATGAATGTCAAAGTGATGTGTTACTTTGGTCTTTGAATATGAATGTCATGGTCATTACCTTTTGTATAGAATATGAATGTCAAATTCACTTGAAACTTTTGGCCTTGAATATGAATGTCGAATTCACTTGATACTTTTGGCCTTGAATATGATTGTCGAAGTCACGTGTTATCTTTAGTCTGGAATACGAATGTTGAAGTCATATGTTTAGCCTTAGTATTATATGTTGGGTAACAGACAGATCAATCCTACTGAACTCATACCAGATATTAAACTGTATCCATCCGTAGTTTGATATACAGTAAAAGTTTGCTTTAGCTATCAAATTCATTTTCCGGCACATGTTGACACACCCCACCCCGTGTAATGTATAAAAGAGTTGGTAGTTCTCCTTTATAGTGTAAAAAGCGACATTTGTAGATAAGATCCATAGTTACGGAGTGGTTAGCGTGCCAGACGCATCAGATCTGTGTTGGCTACCATGGTGTACCCATGAGCAAGGCACCTTATTCTTTTTGCCAAAGTCCGAAATAGCCTACTTTTGTAGTCAAGCATCAATTAAAATCGATTTAGATAAGAAAATTGCGTTTTAAACTTTGATATTAAATCCAAAAGTTTTATTAAAAGGCTTACTTACGCTTCATAAGTTATTTTACTTAGCTTTGATCTGGAAACCAACGTCTCAAAAATGCCAATTGTAAAACTAATGCAGAGATGTAACACCGGCAGCTAGCATCATTAAAAATATGTAGCAATTTGTTAATGTTACACGGCTAACAAGACGTAATATTGCTCAGATTGTCAAATATTGCATGTTCATTATTCATCTCTGTGATATATTCGAACTATACTAGCATAGTACGTTTGGTCTAGAGCCACTTCATTTCTACAATATTGTGCTGATATTGTTCAATTCTATTGATCATTTTTGTTTTAGAAAGATCTTTGTATCGCGCGTTTATCCCAGTGTTATCTAAAATTCCAGAGAACATGGAATACTGAAGTCTTACAATAGTCATCATAACATAGCAGATACTGTTGCATCTATGTCAGTATATCACTAGATTCAGTCAAAAAGTTGGTAATAAAACTCAGAAGAGCTCGAATCTTTTTTTTATTATAGAAAACAACTGCTTCATTTTATTACGATAAAACCAGGCTGAAACTCGTTGACAATAACACTTGTCCGGACATTTTCTAATCGTCTCTTCAGGATATTTGTACTTGATTTGTTTGATAATATTCGTAAAATCGTTGTATGATTATTCTTTTTTTAAATTCACATTACATTTTCATACTTTTTTATTTGTACCATAACATAACTGGCATTTATATGGCTATGCCCAACTTTTCAAAGGTAGGATAGGTATTGACTTTGCTCTGTCCATCTGTCACATTTTCATTAGAAAATACAGCTGGAACACTACTTAAACAAACCACATTTTCATATTTTAATGCTGTGTGGTACCTTGGAATGCAGCAAGACATGACTAGCATCTCTGAATGTGACATCCTTTTACAATTTTCTAAACATATTTTTAAACTTTGAAGTTTTTTTGTATGATAAGTTTGAACATTTCTTCTCTTAAGCAGCATGTGAGCAATCTGGCCTATAGTGTCCACTTGGTCTTCTCATTCACAGCCTGTTAACAGTCTAGCCTAGAGTCTCCATATGCTTTTTTCGCTCTGATACACCCTGTTAAAAGTCTGGTCTATAGTGTCCCTACGACTATCTCTTCACACACCAATCTGGTCAAAATCAGATCTCCACTGTTATACGTGAAGATCTGACAGCGACCGCTTAGGGGTGATGTTTAGGTAATCTATATTGTTACCATAACCGCTAATTTATCAGCCAGTCTGATGAACTCTGACATCTTCGCATTTGGAGAATAAGCAATGTGGATAAAGAGTATAAATATGTACGGAACGATTTGATTTACCATCAGAGTTTAAAGAGTATCATTTTCATTGACTAATTCAAAGGTCATCAGAGCATGAACCCTAAACGGTCGTCGTCATATCTTCACGTAGGACAGCGGAAAGCAGATTTCAGTCAGATTGCTTCACATACACAACCTATTAGCAGTCTAGCCCTTTGTGTCCCTTTGATTATTGTTCTTCTCATACACAGCCTGTCATCAGTCTGGTCTTTAGTGTCCTTAAGATTATGTTACTCATAAACAGCCTGTCATCAGTCTGGTCTTTAGTGTCCTTAAGATTATTTAACTCATACACAGCCTGTCATCAGTCTGGTCTTTAGTGTCCTTAAGATTATTTAACTCATACACAGCCTGTCATCAGTCTGGTCTTTAGTGTCCTTAAGATTATTTAACTCGTACACAGCCTGTCATCAGTCTGGTCTTTTGTGTCCTTAAGATTATTTAACTCATACACAGCCTGTCATCAGTCTGGTCTTTAGTGTCCTTAAGATTACTTAACTCATACACAGCCTGTCATCAGTCTGGTTTTTAGTGTCCTTAAGATTATTTTACTCATACACAGCCTGTCATCAGTCTGGTCTTTAGTGTCCTTAAGATTATTTAACTCATACACAGCCTGTCACCAGTCTAGTCTTTAGTGTCGTTAAGATTATTTAATTCATACACAGCCTGTCATCAGTCTGGTCTTTAGTGTTCTTAAGATTATTTTACTCATACACAGCCTGTCATCAGTCTGGTCTTTAGTGTCCTTAAGATTATTTAACTCATGCACAGCCTGTCATCAGTCTGGTCTTTAGTGTCCTTAAGATTATTCAACTCATACACAGCCTGTTATCAGTCTGGTCTTTAGTGTCCTTAAGATTATTTAACTCATACACAGCCTGTCATCAGTCTGGTCTTTAGTGTCCTTAAGATTATTTTACTCATACACAGCCTGTCATCAGTCTGGTCTTTAGTGTCCTTACGATTATTTAACTCATACACAGCCTGTCATCAGTCTGGTCTTTAGTGTCCTTAAGATTATTTAACTCATACACAGCCTGTCATCAGTCTGGTCTTTAGTGTCCTTAAGATTATTTTATTTATGTACTGCTTGTTATCAATCTGGCTTTTAGTGACCCGATGACTTATTACGACAAAATATTTTTGACGTTCATGGGTTGAAACGTATTCTCGATTTGCGATCGCCTTTTGGGGTGGGTGGGTGAGGTGCGAGTGCCCTTTACGTGACATTACCCTGAGCACGTAATGGGTAATCTGTCACTGCGCTTCGCCATAATAATTACAAACCGCTTGTCTGGTGGGTTAGGGTGGCATCAATCAGTTCTGTTATTGGTTGAAATGTCATGTAGGGTACTCTGATATTATTTATTGTTGCTAAATGGCAACCAAATTTGAAATAACTTGTTTCGAATTGTTTTGATTCATCAAAAGGTACACACAATTTTAAACTAAACTAAATGATTGGAGTGTTTAAATGTGTATGTGTCATAGTCATTTGTGTGTGTGTGTGTGTGTTTGTGTGCGAGAGAGAGTCAGAGAGACTGAGAGAGAGTATTTGAGCATGATTTGGATTTTTAACGTATCTTTATCAATTTTCCAGTCATATCGATATTATGTCTGCAGTGTGACAGTTTATAGTGATGTCTAGCACTGAGGCATCATGTCCCACCCATTTATATTATACTGACATCAGGTAGACCAGTCATAAAATTAACCTCTTAATGCTAGTCTTTGGTATGACTCAGCCAATGTTCAATCCCGCGACCTCCCTCATCCGGGGCGGACATTTTAACCACTGTAGGCACCAGAGCTGAGAGAGAGAGAGAGAGAGAGAGAGAGAGAGAGAGAGAGAGAGAGAGAGAGAGAGAGAGAGAGAGAGAGAGAGAGAGAGAGAGAGAGAGAGAGAGAGAGAGAGAGAGAGAGCGTGTGTGTGCGTGAAACTGTTTAGAAACTGGTTTTGTGCTTGAGATATTTTTATTTACCTGGTCCCAGTTTCAGGAATCATCTCAAAAATATATTTTCCCCAAGTTATATGTTGTAATTATCTTTTATATTTTTTTTTAGCTAGAAATACAATATAATTTTTCATGTATTTCATGTAATATTTAGAAGGTACTCAACATTTTAAAATGTCATATAATTTAGACCTCTCTTTAAAAAATTATTGTTTTCCACATATAATTTAAACCTCTCTTTAAAAAAATATTGTTTTCCATTCGACGAAAGTTGAGAAATTTCCTCAAATATTTTTTTTTAAAAAGACTATAATGCTTCATTCAGGTGATTCGGGTACACACGCATTCTCGTCAATGGCGCGTAGTGGCTGTGACATTGGAGGAAACCAACCGGAAGTTGGGTCATTACAGTATACCTGTGGATTATCGTTTGAAGTTTTGCGTCAAGAAAGGATCTGCATGGAAAGGTATATAAATGTGACTGGAAATATAAAATGAATTGCATCCATTCTAAATTGTTATAACTTGAGATTTAAAAAAATGATTTTATTTAATTTTGCAGATAATTATTTTTGAAAATTAGTCTTAATTTTTATTATTAACTTTCTTTGGTTGCTAATATATCGCTGATAAGAAATCCTTGACACCAGTTTATAAAGTCAACATAAATCTCCTAGTAAAGTAGTGGTTGTTTAGACAGAAAACAAGAATAAAGGGGGTGTTAATTTGCAGTGCATTTCACTGAAACAATTGCAGTTTCTTCCACTGTTAAATGCACCATCCCATCTCCAACCTGATTGGTTTTAATATTGTTCAGTTAGGGCACATGAAAACACAGCGAACATGGCGGATCATATTACGTAAATACTGCTATGGACATTTCCTAAAAATAGGTGAGAGAATATATAGTTAGAGATATATATGACCTATCCAAACTGAAACTTGCAATGAGGCATAAACTTTGACGATAACAAAAAAATATAATATATGCCAGCAAAAAGAAGAACTTAATAGATTAGAGAGCACAGATAAATGAATTATGGTGGAGAATGAATCTGTCAATTGCAATATGGTGCACAACATCTTGTGCATTATTTTTTGTTTGACTGTATCAGACTGTAATTTGTTTGACTGTGTCAGACTGTAATTTTTTGTTTGACTGTCAGACTGTAATTTGTTTGACTGTCAGACTATAATTTTTATTTGACTGTGTCAGAATGTAATGCTTCATTGAAGAACCATTATTTGGTTCATTTCTCCAATCAGAATGTACCATTATATACCTTTAAATATATACTTATTCTAGCGTCATTGGAAACAGGTATATCTGACTGAAAAAGGTCCTAGGAATCTTGACTTGTCAATATCTCTATCAATATGATTACACCACAGTAAGCACGACAAGATGGTGTCGGTCTTTAAGTACTGAAACAATCAACGCTGTCACGAAATAAGGCTGGAAATGTACATTGATAATTTTCTGCGTTTCCACAGTTATTATAAATAAATTTAACTTTGAATATATATATATATATATATATATATATATATATATATATATATATATATATATATATATGTATTATAGAGAGGCTGGGTACAGGGCTGAAGAGTATACGAGTCAAAGGTAACCATGGTAATCTTATTTTGAATAGTCCCTTGTTTGAATGCTGAACTATAATTCAATGAAAACCATACTGAAAAATATGTACGGTTTTCACATTGCTTTAACAGCACGCCTTGTACTGAACAAACCCATCAAATACCCCATCTCTTTATTTCTCCCGTCATGCACCCAGCTTGATCTGCAGGTATCCGCCAATCTAACTTAGAACACATTTGCAATGCTCTGCACTATGTTTCCCCGTTATTTTGCCCATTGATTATTAAAGACATCTACGTCTTAATGAACTTTTGAAACAGTAAATGAGAGTGAATTGTGTCCATTACACTTTTGGTTTCCATCACAATGCCTTAAATACGTTTGAATTTTCAGACATATGGAAGTCTAAAAGTACCACAGTCTCTTGCAAAGTTTAAAATTCCGTGAAAACATGGCTCTCATCCAAGAAATCGTACACTTTTGATTTCCTTTTTGGATATTTCATTGTAAATTATATGTTGCATACTTCATAACAAAATTAACTGTTTCAACTATAAGGAAATATATAAATGATTAAGAGTTTATAGTGTATTCTCTATATGGGATATATAATGTACGCCCTATATGTGATATATAATGTACCCCCTATATGTGATGGTTACGAGTTTGTTATTCCCTGTATGGTTTTGGTTCTAAGAAATTGGGGTGGGGTGCTTCCAATTTTTATTTAGATATGGCTCCCACCTTGGTTCGATTAGGGTTCAGAATTTGGGTAAGTGAATGTTGGTGTATAGCTCTGAGCCCTCAGTCAGCAATGCCGACGGTTTAATAATAAAAGATACAAGAGTGAAGATTAAAATTCAATAACAACAATTTATTTAACAAATAATAGTCAATAACTCGAATTTCTCAAATGCTTTCGCTCGAACCTTTTAGCCTGTCTCATCGTATGATTCTAGTGTGAGAATTATCTCACTGTCCTTGGTTTCTACTCATCTCCTGATTCTTCTAGGTCTCTCTTAATTTCCTCAAGGTTCCTTCCCCTTCTTCTCTTTCCGCTCCTCCCAGACTACTTCTCCTCCCCTTCTTCTCTCGTATATCCGTCGACTCCGACTTGTTGACTCTGTACCGACAGTCTGTCTGTCTGTCTCTGTCTGTCTGTCCGTCTGTCTCTGTCTGTCTGTCTGTCTCTGTCTCTCTCTGTCTCTCTGTCTGTCTGTCTCTCTCTCTCTCAGTGACTCAGGACTTCTGCCTCACACTGGAAGTTGTCCCGTAAAAGTTTCATGTAAAACACAAAGATGATACATTATGTTTCCTAGGCGCTCACACCTCACACTACTCATATAGCTTATCATCAGATAAGGCTATCAAATTTCATCGGTCACGCATCCATTCACACCGAAATAAACATACTCTTGTATGGTAAAGCACAATATAATAACACGACATAATAAACAACATCATAAAAGCACGTATTACTAAAGGTGCCTGTTGCTTCGGAGTAACACATCACGACTTATAATATTAATGCTGCTGAACTAGCAATTTACATAATTCTACATAACTCAAATTCATGTCCCAAATAAGCTCATAAATGAAAAACTACAAAGTAATTCTACATACTAAACAGTCTCAGTAATTAGGTAAACATAATGTCAATACTTACAGTTACGGCGCCGTAATGTTTTGCAAAAATCGAGCAAATATATACCTTCGAAGCTCTTCCTTTGTTCACAATTCATTATTCTACCTCTCTACGCCAATTCACGAGTGGCGTGTCACGGAGTATAATTCTTACTCGGCCATGTCTCCTCATAACTGCCCAGGTACGTACTCACTAATTCTTGGACAGAAATCAATTAATATTTTTGAATCTAAGATTTAGGTCCACCACCTGGCTGAATTCCTATTGAATATTACGGGACTAATACAATCAACTGAACTGTCAGGGTTCTTGTTTGTCTTTATACGTAGTAGGTAGGACACGCCTCGTTTACCCTGCTGGCTTCCTTTTGATCTCAGACCAAGGTATAACACATGGGCGGAAGTTATAAGTTTGAATCAGAAAACGGAGTTTCTGGCGACTTACATAATCGCTTGATACTAACGGCGGCGATTGTTCTCACTTCAAAGACGTTGAAAATAGCCCACGTTTATACACCTGATTACCTAGCTTAAAGAATGTGACAGCTGTGATATATAATGTATGCCTTATATGTGATATATAATGTACGCCCTATATGCAATTTATAATTTAAGATCCGATTTCACCCGATTTCACCAGACTGTTGTTCATATGAATGTGCTTTCAATTTATTTGAGGATATTAACAGAGGTTCAGTGAAAATAAATTCAAATGTGTCATTTTTTATATTTTTACCGTTGATCTCTAATTTTTTTATTATTGTTACATCCTATGAAGCCAGTTCTATTATATTGACAATTTAGGGAGTGTACATTGGATTTTGTATAGTGTTAAACGATTTAAGTTAATTTTCAACCCATTCCTGACAGGGAGTTCTTCCATCGTTTGATGAGTATAGCAATGAAAGATTAAAACTCAAACCAAATGGAGAAGTGAATTTAAATAGTTAACTAACCAATCAACAAATTAAGAAAGTTTCTAACACTTTCATTGATTTATCCCAATCTGCTACCATTTGGTGTGCTGAAATCTTTTTATCTGCTCATTGTTCACTCATCTATAAAAAGAATCGAGAAAAAAATTGGAGAAGTATAACTGAAATCATTGAGACATGCAATTTTCAATATTTGTTTTCTTTTGTTGCAGAGAATAAATGCTTCACATTGAGAGAAATAATTGAGAAAAACAAACTTCCTGTTGAGGTTCAGTTCGCCAAAGAAGAGAACGTCACTGTTGGGTCAAGGTCAATGAACACCAGCCGCTTTCCCGCGCTCAGACTTACTCACACGTTTGAAGAAACATACCTGCTGGGGAATTTCATAAACAGTGGTATATATATATATATATATATATATATATATATATATATATATATATATATATATATATATATATATATATATATATATGTGTGTGTGTGTGTATGTATATATATATATATGTGTGTGTGTTTGTATGTATGTGTGTGTATGTATGTGTATATATATGTGTGTGTTTGTATATGTGTATGCATGTGTATATATATATGTGTGTGTGTATGTGTGTGTGTGATAATGAAAAGTTTCTTGAGTTTGCCAGACGTTATTATTTTTATGACGTCAAATTATCTTTATCAAAATAAGTAATAAAAGAATATTTTAATTCGTGTTTAGTGGGAAAGGAAATTTTGGATGATAATGTTTGAGATTAAATAAGTAAGTACTTAATTGCTTCTGATCTGAACTTAATGAATCATTCTTGAAAAAAAACTCCAGATGAAATGTGAATTAATAGAGTTTCAGCTTTAGGATCAAATGACGGAATGTTAAATGCACAATAAACTAAGCGTAAATGTAAATGGAGGAGGGAGATAAAGGGAAATGCAGAGAAAAAGAACTATGTAGAGGCAGAGAGGAAAAAGAAACACAATTGCAGAGAGAAAAGGGAAAGAGTCAAACGCAACGAGAGTGAGAAGTGAGAGAAATTGAGAATGTGATGCAATATATTTTTCAAGATTACAAGTGGTAGAGAGAGAGAGTAAACATGCCACCCACCCCTTTGCAAGCAAGTTTAGGCATTGATGTTACCATACAGTTATGGTATTGTATTGAATGGAATATATTAATTGCGTTTTTAAACGCCAGTTTGATTTCATTTAGAGAATTGTGAACCAATCGCGTCGAAAGGTTTCGTATTACTTATTAGTGATTCTGCCAAGCCTATCCCTATGGAAATATTTTGAGGCATGTGACAATTTAGCATCAGACTCACTCTCAGGACCCGCGACTGTCGGAGCAGTGACTTCTTCCTCTATTGTGAATAGTCATTTATTACTAGGCAATATCCTGACTGGAGATAAGGTCATGGCGAATATCCTTTTAGCTGACAAACCTTGTTGGATCCAAAGTTTGATGCTATCGAGAAGGAAATCCTAATTTGTACCATGCTTGCGAATGATGTTGATCTAGAGATTATTCCTTTAGTTGACACGTTTATTGGCGAGTCTTTGGATGAAGTTACTTTTGCTCCTAGTTTAAATCAATATATATATATATATATATATATATATATATATATATATATATATATATATATATATATATATATATATATATATATATATATATATATATATCTACTGATCACAGTGATACATCTTTTTACTACCCTTTCTTCTCATTATAATTACGTTGAAAAAGACAATCAGTCATGGTGTCAAATGAACAGGGTTCTGATGATCACCTGTGATTTAAGAGGGTTATTGACGAAGCTGAAGCCACTCAAGTAACAGTTTATTATTTTGTGATATATGGGTATTTTAGAAGACAATGGAGTCGTGTGAGGTACATCAAGGGATCAAAAGTGAGTAAGCTTTGAAATTGTCAATCCGAGGTTATGAAGCCCATGAAATGTTCTTAGCGGATCATTTAAAAACAAATACGACCTATGACAAGATCTGAAACATTTTATGTCTCTAAATACCTTAGCACTTGTCAGACTTGTCAAATAGAACGAAAAGCAAATCAAAATATTAAGTAAGGCTCGTCTGTAACTTATTAATTCCTTGTTCGAGCAATTTTGCACAATAATGCTTGACTGTGTCGGTCTAATACCTAAGGCCGAGTTAAGCAATCAATATTTATTAACCATAATGTGTGCGCCCACAAGAATTCCAGAGGCTATTTCTTTGATAAATATTATAACTGATCGTAAAAGCTTTCATAAATTGTTCTACACTTGTTGACATTCCCAAAACTATCCAGTCTGAACAAGAATGAAATTTGATGTCTAGAATTTTCTGACACGTTATGTATGAATCCGGCAACCATCTGTTTAAATCTTCTGCCCACCATTCTGACAGTTACAGGACGTTGGAAAAATATCTTCATACTTTGAGGAATAGGATTAGATCATATTGCTTTGGTAAAGGAAATGACTTAGACAAAGGTGTTCATTTGTTGCTGTTTGCCGGTAATGAATGAGCCTAACAGTCATTACGTTTTAGTTCTTTGGAACTAGTTTTTGGACACACTGTATGTAGACCAGTGAAGTTACCAAAATATAAACGTATGCCAATGAAGATTCCAAGACTAATCTTATTGACTGTGGTTCTGATTTGAAGAATAAGTTGTCAAAAACTTATGAAAAATGAAAAATATTCTAGTCATCTCAAACTGGCATGTTTGGAAAAGGAAATTAAGTATTGGCTGGAGAATGACCTAAGAAAACCACGTAATAGTAACTAGAGTTCATTCTTGTGTTGCAACAGATAATACAATTCGCATGTGTCCTGAAAATAGAAAGGTGAACTATGTCAGCAAAACAGGTTCGTTCTCAGTGCCAAGAATAGATGTCTCAGTCAAATATTTAAAAGCCTGTTGATATAACTGATGGTGGGGTTGGTGGAATATTGATTCAACGTGATGGAAACGACGCGGATCTTAGAATCTCTAAGCAAGCACCAGAGAAAATATTCCACAATCAAGAAGTAATGATTAACTTTGATATAGGCTTTGCGACACCTTGAAATAGTTCTGCTCTTTCTTCAGTTATTATAATCTGTGATCACGATCACCAACTCTCATTAGCAAAATGAAACACAAATCAGATTGCTGTTACTGTTTCATGCTGCAAGAATGATTTTACATGAATGAAACAATGATATTCGGCACATCAATGTGAAAGATTATCTGATTGCAAATAGACCATCACTGTATGGACGTACTTTATTGCTTTATGTATAGTTTGTGTTATTCATAAGCCATCTTCCTAGGAAATCATAATATCATTTGCATACTGTCTAGTTAGTTTGCAAAAGAAAGCTTTATTGTATAAATCTTTGTTTACGTAATATGGGGATTGAGGGTCTTCCTGACTATTGTCGCGTAATGTTTACATCGCTAACGAATTGGAGAATCATTCCATTAAAATTATCAATTGTTCAAAAAAATGCTTTTGTGTCATAGGTTAGAAGTCTACGGAAATAATTGTTTTTGTTTTCATATCAGGTTTTTGGAATCTGTGATTACAGATTTTAGTTGTGTTCAGATATACTTTTAGAGGTTATTATTTAATTTATTCATACAAAGTGCTCAATTGATATTTTGGACTGAACTACTACTTTGCGTTTATTGAGAACTGATTCACAAACGTTACGGATTATATCAATCCGATACATCAAGAATATTGGCACATCAACAACATGAAGACTATTGTGCATCAGCACATTTACAATTATATGAATTCATTTTTAATATTCTGTATATTTGGTCTTATGGTAAAACATTTAAGATTATTTGGGATTTACTTCACAATACTGTGTTTTTTGTTTCTTCACTTTGTATTCTAGAGAAATTGTTTGTTGAATTTTGCTAAACTTGTCAGCTTCGATTATTTTTGCCACCTCATATTGAACCCATAAAGATGTAACTATATATATATATATATATATATATATATATATATATATATATATATAGAGATATATATATATATATATATATATATATATATATATATAAAATAAACATTCGATTGGTTTTCTAACATATATCATCGTCTTCACAGGGGTCATGGATCCACGTTATGTTCCAATCCCATTATACCTCAAAGACCTTCGGTTATCCCTTATAACGGGAATAAAGGGGCGATCAAGAGAACATTGGAAATCGTTTCAAGATGATCTAACTTCAATTGCAAATACAGCGCTCAGATATGACCTGAATTACGGAAAGGAAGGTACGATGAGTAAGCGAATGATACAAGCGCCAAGTCCAATAAACTGTTTCGCATACTAGTATATATGAACATTTTTGCACAAGTTCTCGTACAGAGAAATATAAGTATACGCTTAAGAGTTGTGTGTGTGTGTGTGTGTGTGTGAGAGAGAGAGAGAGAGTTGCTTTTGATAGATAAGTAGATAAGAAAGACAAAAGAAAAATGGATGTGTTGGCATTAAACCAATTGAATCTAAACGTAAAATGTTGTAAAAGTTTCAAATTCAAACTGTTGGTATTCTCTTTTTTTAAAGGACTATGGCTTTCATTACATCCTTAACCTTGACCGCGTCGTTGTCTTAGTGGTTAGAGTGTCCGCCTTGGTGCGGGAGGTCACGGATTCGAACCCAGGCTGAGCCATACTAAAGACATAAAAAATGTAAAATGGTACGAAAAGCTGCTTAAAAGGGTTAGTTTTAGGGCTGGTAGGTCTGGTGTCAGAATAATGTGCCTGGGTGGGACATCTTGCTACATGTCTGCGACATGATGTATCAGTGTTAGACATCACTATAGACTGCCACACTGCAAACATCGTATAGCTACGACTGAATTTTTTTTAAAGCTACGTTAACAGTCCAAACCACGCACACACACAAACACACACACACGCGCGAGCGCGCGCGAACTCACACACACACAAATTAAACTTATAATAACGCTAGCTGAATCATAAGACATAGGAGCCTTACTAAACTGTGCATTTTCTTTGTAGACATTGCAATATATGCTGATGCCGTAGGACTGGATGCTCTCTATGAGGAGCTACAGCCGAATTTATATGCAGACCCATTTGAATTCTTCCGATATCAAGTAATAAATCCGTCTTATGCCTTAGAAGATGGAAATATTACGTCATCGACGTTCATGAAAGATGATCCGGCGGACTCGACACCTATGATGAAAAAGCTCCCAGCTGTGCCAGAGAAACCAATGAAAAGTTCATATAACCCTTATTCGTCAATGCCTGTGAATATTCCTCCTGCTCTTCCAGCCAGAAATCCGGAAACATCGAAAATTATTGTTGATCAACGTAACAATCTACATGAGCAATTACCTCCGACAAGCGTACGAGAGGTAACTCCAAAACGTTTAGACGACGCTCTGCCGGACGATATTGAGCAGTACATGATTAAAGATGTGACTGAGGCACTCATGCGTCTGAAGTTAGAAAAGTATATACCAGAGTTTACAAACCAAATGATCGATGGAAGAATGTTGCGAGCACTGGATGAGACCATTCTCAGGGAAGACTTCCATTTCACAAGAATCGAAGCGTTGCGACTTATGAACTTTGCGAAAAACGGTCATATTCCGACGTAGGGCCATTTTTCTCTTATGCTTCTGCAGATTGAAGAAGATTTCGCTTTTTATTTTTTTAGCAAATACAGTTATAATCTATAGTACAGACTGGATGACAGTTTTGCTTAAGCAAATTATATCATACTGTAGTTGCGTTGTGAGTCATGCAAGGAATCCCATAAGTAATGCAAGGTCTTACTTAAGTACTGCAAGGGATTCCATATGTAATGCGAGGTATTCCATAATTAATGCAAGGAATCCCATAAGTAATGCTAAGTATTACTTAAGTACTGTAAGGTATTCCATAAGTAATGTGAAGTGTTACATAAGTAATGCGAGGAATTCCATAAGTAATGCGAGTAATTCCATAAATAATGCGAGGAAGTCCATAAGTAATGCAAGTTATTATATAAGTAATCCAAGGCATTACATAAGTAATGCAAGGTATTATATAAGTATTCCAAGGCATTACATAAGTAATGTGAGGAATTCCATAAGTAATGCAATGTATTATATAAGTAATTCAAGGCATTACATAAGTAATGCAAGGTATTCCATAAGTAATGCGAGAAATTCTACAAGTAATGCAAGGTATTACATAAGTAATCCAATGTATTACATAAGTAATGCAAGGTATTACATAAGTAAATCAAGGTATTACATAAGTAATCCAAGGTATTACATAAGTAATGCGAGGTATTACATAAGTAATCCAAGGTATTAGATAAGTAATGCGAGGTATTACATAGTAATGCAAGGTATTACATAAGTAATCAAAGGTATTACATAAGTAATGCGAGGTATTACATAAGTAATCCAAGGTATTACATAAGTAATGCGAGGTATTACATAAGAAATGCAAGGTATTACATAAGTAATCCAAGGTATTACATAAGTAATCCAAGGTATTACATACGTAATGCGAGGTATTACATAAGTAATCCAAGGTATTAGATAAGTAATGCGAGGCATTACATAAGTAATACAAGGTATTACATAAGTAATGCGAGGTATTACATAAGTAATGTAAGGTATTACATAAGTAATGCAAGGTATTACATTAGTAATGCGAGGTATTACATAAGTAATGGAAGGTATTACATAAGTAATGGAAGGTATTACATAAGTAATGCGAGGAATTCTATAAGTAATGCAAGGTATTACTTAAGTAATGCAAGATATTACATAAGTAATGCAAGGTATTACATAAGTAATCCAAGGCATTATATAAGTAATACAAGGTATTACATAAGTAATGCGAGGTGTTGCATAAGTAATCCAAGGTATTACATAAGTAATCCAAGATATTACATAAGTAATGCGAGGTATTACATAAGTAATCCAAGGTATTAGATAAGTAATGCGAGGTATTACATAAGTAATGCAAGGTATTGCATAAGTAATGCAAGGTATTACATAAGTAATGCAAGGTATTACATTAGTAATGCGAGGTATTACATAAGTAATGCAAGGTATTACATAAGTAATACAAGGTATTACATAAGTAATGCGAGGAATTCTATAAGTAATGCAAAGTATTACTGAAGTAATGAAAGGTATTACATAAGTAATGCAATGTATTACATAAGTAATGCAAGGTATTACATAAGTAATGCAAGGTATTGCATAAGTAATGCAAGGTATTACATTAGTAATGCGAGGTATTACATAAGTAATGCAAGGTATTGCATAAGTAATGCGAGGAATTATATAAGTAATGCAAGATATTACATAAGTACTGTAAGGTATCACATAAGAAGAATTTTCATCTCTATATAAGAGCTATTAGAAAATATTTCGCACCATCTCTTCTCTTGTTGACAAGCAATTCTATCTCTAGGCATTATTTAACGCCGATGTGAAGGTTATTTTTCTTTCCTGAATAGAGATATGATTAAAAAAATGCAAATCAATTATTTGTCCTACACCACTGATATGCAAAGAGTGGACCTCCAAAAATTTAATGGACCTCCAAAAATTTAATGATTATGACCTTTCAGTCATGTAGATTATTTAAATGCAATGAAAGTAAATGTCATATTGATAACTAATTTATCATGTCAGATTTAATAGGTACTTTTACATAATGGATGCGTTGATGGTCATTGTAAGTGGACAAGGAGGACTTTAATATTGTATAATATAATACACAATCTCTGATAAGCTGTTTACATTTACATTATCAAATTATTACTATTAATAATTTTCAAACATTATACATAAATGCTAGTATATAAATTACTTTCTCTGAATTGACTTTGATATATCATTTGCTGTAATGAACGTAAAATTGGCAACCTGGATACCGAACGAATGTTAAATTTTCACAACCAATTATGGTAGTCTCTAAACTCATTTACAGCTTCAGTATCTGAAAAAATTTTAAACTATTTATTTAGTATTTGACATTGTATTAAATCTTGGAAGCAAGGAAATTACAGGCTCCTTTAACCTTGATATGCTTTACCACAGAACGACGTTTTCAAAGACGTAACTATAACAAAAGTATAAATCTGCCTTGGGTATTTGACCTTGACCTTGAGGTTTGGGCAGACAGGGTTTCAATCACACTGGTTCTGATATCTAAGTATAACAACAATGTCGACGTGAACTCTTATATCGATTACAATGGCAGAGGTGTTGAAGTTAATTGATAAAGATTATTTTAAAAAATTTACATTAATTTGTATCTTTAATGCTATAAAAAAAGTAGTATCGAAAGAAATTGCTTGTAGGATTATAATGATAATTAAACTGCGGTTGTAGAAATCTGGGAAATCAAAGATGCACTATTTTACACAATAAAAGTTTAACATTCCAGATTATAACAACAGACTTAGTTTTAGAAAGCCTCTGACTTTGTGAAATGAAGTTTTTGGTTAAAGAACAATGTTTTGTAATCCAATTATCTAATACATTAAAAAAATTTATCACGCTGTAAAATCACCGTTTAAGTGTTAAGTGATATGTTTCTTCCTTGTTTCATATTTGCTGGGGAAGCAAGCAGGGAAGATTCACTTCACCTTGTTTATTTTTATTATGTGAAGAATACTATCATTAAGGATTAAAAAGGATTGAAAAGGATTTAAAAATGTAGATACCAAATCCTATATACATAAACAAATGAATTTCTGATATAACAGTGTGCTGATCATGTCAGACTATTCTAGATAGATCTAAACAAGTCTTCAGAATATAAAGCTAACATTAAACTTCCTCACGAAGATCTCCAACTTTAATGTAAATAGAGATTAAATAAAGGAATATGGATAGAAAGCATAAAATACAGTAATCACTATTTGTATTCTAAGTACCAGCTGGATTGATGACACTTTCCAAATATTAAATATAATCCTTTCATCACATTATTTATACAATGAATTCTAATTATGGTGATTAATTAAATTAAATCACAAAAATATTGATTATGTCTTGTTTTAGTAAACTTAATTCGCATATTAATAAACTTAATAAATCTCCCAGAATAGTTCAGAACCAAAATTAAAAACAATGTACTCAAAGGGTAAATAGAGTCATTTGACAAGAACAAAAGAAATTTAACAAGCAACACGCATGGAGAAGCAAGACATGTAATGATTGAATTAAACATTTCATATTTTCCATTAAAATGATATTGGTTCAGAAGAATACTTTAAAAAAAACTTTCAAATGTAGTAAACAACTGTTTCACTGATTAAGTTTTCTATGTAATTAGCTCCATTGGTGTAAATTATCTAGAAAGGAACATAAATGTTCATAAAATATTTGCAAAATAGTTTTATATCTCATACCATATCATCTTAAAAGTTTATTCTAATAACTAAAATTGTTTTGTTTTTAACATTTTAATGTTGTACTCTAATATAACCTGAACATAGTTTAGTCATATCGCCTGTAATGTTTTATCAAAAGATGTCTTAATATAGGTATACTATTTATAAACATTAATGATAAACTCATTTTATGACAAAACGTGAATACAATGTTGGAATAAAAATTTTGCAATATGCAAGAGTAATTAACGAAATACAATTAAATTTGAATGATTACACATTGAATTCCAATATTGATATTGCCTTAAACAAGTTGTAAACATCTTGATGAAAGATCTAAAAATTACAAATGCCTGAAATTTAAGCACAACTAAATCTAAAAGATTATTTGGATTCCACAAAACATTTTGCCTTAACGTAAAAGTGCTGCAATATCCTGTTTAATATAGTTTCGGTATAAATCACTACATTACAGTCTTGAAATAAACTATTTGTTTTATCGAAGAATATAACTAAAATATGAATTAATAATAAAGATGTTTACGAACATATGTATCTGAAACAGTAAACCATTTATTTTGGGATTATGCTATAGCAAACATTTTGAGCAATCTAAATAAGTGGATCAGAAATTACACCAAATTTATCTCTGCCTTTCTCAGTCCAAGAAGTGACTGTAGGTGTCTTAGAAATTGACAATGATAATAATAATTGTATTTCACTGATAACGAAAAGAATACACTATATTTGCTATGAAGGAAAAGATCTATTTTTACCTTTGCTTAGAAATTTTCTAAAACTCATACTTCATTTGGAGACAGAATTAGCTAAGACAAGTAATGAATATGTATATCTCGAAACTTAAGGTCACACATATATTCATGTAAGAGCATTACCTTCTGCCTCTTGTATGAAACTATTTAGATACATCCATGACAACTAAATGCAAATTTCCATATTCTTAAATTGTTTTCATTTACACTTGTATATATAATGTTAATTTGTTTTATAATACATACACACCTGTATTTCACACGTAAACGTTTTTAGTTTGGTTTCTCTCGTCCGTAAATATATCTTCATATCTGTTCCTTTTCGCAATTGCATTGTAACCGTGCTTGAGTGATAAATAAATCTTTTAAATCTGTATTGTGTTTGTATAATTAAAAATAAAATTGCATTAATACGATTTTCGGCAATCCGATTAATAAGACCTTTATGAGTTTCTTTTTTATACATGTATGAAAAGATAAAATATGATAATTCGGCCCAAACGATAAGCTATGCTTTTTCTCTATATTCTTATAGACTTTTGTGTGAATATTTGAAGCATGTACTGACGTAATGATTCGTTACCTCAAAAACGACAAAGTGAGCATGTCTTGTTCTCGGTGCGAAATACATAAAGACCGGGTGAAACATGAATAAATAAATAAATAAATTCGAATTCAAAAAGATTGACATATACAGCTGATAGCTAAATTCGCAGATAATCAACGGAGAGAGAGAGAGAGAGAGAGAGAGAGAGAGAGAGAGAGAGAGAGAGAGAGAGAGAGAGAGAGAGAGAGAGAGAGAGAGAGAGAGAGAGAGAGAGAGAGAGAGAGAGAGAGAGATTGTCTGTATCTGTTATTTTTGTGTTAGTCGCCGTCCCTCAAATTTCATCTGCATTAAAATAAATTTTTAGCATCGTTACTCCTGGTAAGGCTAGGATGCACTTGATTTTCGGGCGGGACTCTTTATTTCGTTTAGCGTCTAGTCTTTTAACTGTATTCCCTGGGTTTTTTTTTTCTTATTAAAAAAATGGATCCTAAACGCAAACCCGAAGGAAACCTTATGCATGGCCTGATCTCTGTCATCAAGCAAAAACTTTTGAACCCATTTTTAAAGTAATTAAGTTTATTTTGATTCATAGACGTAAGTTTCGAAAAAATGGCGTTTTGACTACTTAAAATTTAAATTTTCTTGATTTATATACATGAAGTTACATTGCATTCTGCCAATTTAACGGTATTTAATTGTGTTGACATCGGCGTGCGTATTTCTGTTCTGCCATTGAATGATTCAGATCGTAATTGCAATTATCAAAAAGACAGTGTGGAATTTACTGTTTATTTCATTTTGAGTGCAGTAAGGAGGATGTAACTGTACTTTTAATATGCTCGAAATTACAGGACAATTTCGAAACGTGTAATCAATCTTAAGAACCCATGACATGGTTCAAATAATACGGATTCGCAGAACTACGAAAGTATATTTTGAGGAAATTCAGGACGCAATATTGTTAGCAAATTTTTGGCATTTTTATTACCAGCTAAAGATGACAGTTTGTGTTACAATTTGCGTGTTATTGTGAAGACCCTGTCTGACGTCTATAGCTAGCCTAAATATGAAACATTGTATTAAAAAGTTAACGTGGAATGTGCCAAAGCTGCTGCTATGTGTCAGTCTATAAAACATTTGATGCAAGTAGCAGTCCATGAAATATTTGCTTTTGGAAATTCAGGAAAAAAATTATTTAAGTTCGAAAATAGTTAGTGTATTCACGTGCATAAAGTATGAATTGAGCGCGAGGAGTTCAATATCGGCAAATAATGACCGATTCTGACAATGTAAAGTTAACGGAGACACAAATGAGCATATATATTTGTTTACCCTGCGTAAACTGCATTGGATATGTTATCTTCAAATGAATACATACATACATACATACATACATACATACATACATACATACATACATACATACATACATACATACATACATACATACATACATACATACATACTTACGTACGTACGTACGTGCGTGCGTGCGTGCGTGCGTGCGTGCGTGCGTGCGTGCATGCATGCATGCATGCATGCATGCATGCATGCATGCATACATACATACATACATACATACATACATACATACATACATACATACATACATACATACATACATACATACATACATACATACGTACGTACATACATACAAGCATACATACATATATACGGGTCAGCTGTTGCTATTATGATTATATGTTAAGAAGCGGTACAGTGTGAAGACGTCCCCTGCAATGTAGCAGTATAACCATCCCGCCAGAGCAAGCATATTTGGTTGGGGTTTTTTTTGGACAGCAGAGAGTCAGACCAGGGAATCGGAAAGGAGTAGGGACAAGGACTTTCGTCAAAAAAAAGCCCGACGCTACATGACTCGTCCAAGAAATGCAGAAATGCAGAGGTCTTGCGATAAAACATGTTTAACTGAGGATATCTCTTTATCATTTCGCACTCTCCTATCTCTCTATTTCTGTCTTTCTTTCTTTCTTTCTTTCTTTCTTTCTTTCTTTCTTTCTTTCTTTCTTTCTTTGTCTGTCTGTCTCTCTGTCTGTCTGTCTCTTTCTGTCTCTGTCTGTCTGTCTCTTTCTGTCTCTTTCTGTCTCTGTCTGTCTGTCTGTCTGTCTGCCTGTCTGTCTGTCTGTCTCTCTCTCTCTTACTCTCTCTCTCTCTCTCTCTCTCTCTCTCTCTCTCTCTCTCTCTCTCTCTCTCTCTCTCTCTCGCTCTCTCTCTCTCTCTCTCGAACACTTTTGGATATCGACGCAACTCTGCCACCAAGTCGGCGACAAAAAGAAGACCAGTCGGCCACTATGCGAAAAGTTTATGACCCAGTTAGTCGGTGACTGCGACCAGACTGCGACAAGTCGGGGACTCTACGATCAGAAAACATCAAGTTTGCAATCCAGTCGGCGACTGACCGACACTGCGACAAGTCTGAGACCTAAATGCCAACCAGAGGGAGACAAGTTGGTGACTCTATACAAGTCTTATACCGATTCGGCGACTGCAACCGAGACTGCGACAAGCCTGCGACCCAGTCTGTTATAAGACTGAGACAAATCTGCGACCAGTCGGCGACCATGCGACCAAATCGGTGAACAGAGGGAGATCAGTAGGTTCCCCCTGCGATACACTCGGTGACTGCAACCAAAGCGGTGACACAGTTGACGACTGCGACCAAGACAACAAGAAACCAGGAATATGACGGTATCCAGCTGAGGTATAAATCTATTACACTCTAGAATGCCAGTCCGCAGAGAGATTCAGCTGTGTATTACTCTAAATATAAGAGCTATCCTAAAGAATCCGAGATAGCGGGACTCGCGGTAGTGTAGCTGAGGGAGCATTCCGCTACAAACTGGTGGGCAGTGGTGCTATCGGTCGAGAAGTTGAAGACAAAATTAAGATGGATTGCATTGGGTTACAAGTAGGCAAATGGATGCTTACCATCAAAACGAACGAAAGGAAGTCCTTTTGAAGATTGGTTTTGGTACTAATACTAATATTAAGATTTGGAGTAAAAATTAACTGCGATGAAGCGTACTATGGATATGAGTGCGGAGACAACCAGGACGGCTTAGGATTTGTCAAGAGAAAGAATTGTCTCCATGCAACAGATTAATTTTATTGGACAGGTGATTTCGACACCGTCTTCGAAGATCATGAAGATAGCCTATACTACAGCAACAAGGGATATTGTACCGGTAGCTTCCACAGACAGATCGAGATATGAAAGCAACGGAACGGTTGCAGATAGAAGCGATGGGATGACTTTTCGTTACTCCGATGTCGTACGACGGAAAGACACCTTCGTTGAATTTATCCATCGCTTCGAGATGTGTTCAACCCTAAATATTTGGAAAGAGGAAGTAAAGAAACTGTATTTAGGTATAGCGTTAAGAGGTCAAGCATATCATTTGCTGACAGTACCTAAGAAGAAGTCGTACGCTGAATTACTTGATGCTCTGATAAAGATATTTTCATCCCCGAACCAGACAAGTTATACAGAGTGCAGCTAAGGTGTAGGCTTCACATGAATGGTGAATCATTACCAGAGCTTACGCAGGTTATATGCCGGATTGTGACTTTAGCTTACCCTGAGGAGTGTTTTCTATTGGTGTATGCACTCGCTAAAGAACATTTGATTGATGCCCTGGATTATTCTGACGTGCACATAAGGGCACAACAGGCTATGTAGCTGATAAGATTTGTCGCTGACCGTAGGACTGTACGAAGCAATCGAGAAAAGTTCCAGAGTAACACAGAAACAGAAATTCTAACGAACTTGTTTGGTTACGTGTGCACTCAGCTGGGACATTTCAAGAAAAAGTGTCCTGCTAAGACGTCATGTAGCAATGGTTCGTAACCGTCACCAGTTTGACTGGTCGCATGATGATGGACAGGAACGTGAAGTGAAGACTCGAGAGCACCAAAGTTACTTTTCAACTTGCAAATCGATCGTTGGATGCTCACGTTGGATTGTATATACCCGTTACCATTCAAGTGACTGATGTCGATCTCCTGATTGATACAGATGATACAGTAACTATCATGTCTAGAGTAGTTAATAGGAGAATTAAAAAGGAGGAAAGACCAAACCTGATTTATGTAAAAGGGAAAGTCTATCTCGCAGACGGCAGACCTATGTTGGTCGACAGGAAGAGACATGATGAAATAAACCTACGTGGTGTTCATCGACAACATAAAATGCTTGTTGTAGACATCTAAGTATTGGATAAGTTAGATTAGATTTTTGCAAATTTAATTTGTGTCTACTCGATGCTAACAAGAGTCCTCTTTTCAACGGCAAGGAGAATTTACTTTGTACGTTTAAAGGATATGTAGGATACGTTAGAATGATTGTCGCTGAGACAGTGAACATCACAGAGATGCAAGAAATGATCGTTCCAGGAAGATTGATAAGCTGTCGTCTTCGACTTTTCTGCAAATTGGAGTGATAGAACAGTATCAGAATTTTGTAGAGCGCCACGACATATTATTCTCGAGAACGCTAGTCAGATCCTGGCAAGAGAAAATTTGTCTGTGCGGATACTAAATGAAACTGCAGATGACCAGACGCTCTATGCTGGGACAAACATATCTGTCTTAGAACACGTCGGAGAAGTTCATTACATATATAGGAGTGCGATTATGGGTAGGGAGTCAGACTTACAGCTACGAGTACCGACTCATTTAGAAGACTGACTCGGATAAAAAAAATCGCTTCCTGAAGAACTGGCAAAAAAGTGGATAGGAATCTCTGCAACTAGAAGCCAATCTTATTTCGCATCTGATGATCATCTTTGAAGGACTACATAGGCTCGACACAGAATTAAAACAGGGAGCTTCCCGAGAAGCGATCCGATTCCCATCAGGGAAGAAACTGAAAAGCATGTGGACAACATGTTGAAGAAAGGGATAATTTCGCCATTTTCGAGTCCATGGTCGTCTCAATTGGTTTTGGTAAAGAAGAAAGGATAGTACAACGAGATTTCGAGCTTACTACCGTGCCATAAATGAAGTGTCTGCAAAAGACGCTAACTTACTACCGCGGTTCGACGAGTCGATTGATTCACTATCAGAAGTAACATGGTTCTCGACCTTAGACCTTTTAAGTGGATAATGGCAAGTTCAAATGGAGCCATAAGATTGGTCGAACACAGCATTTACGACGAGGTAAGATTTATACGAGTTCAATGTTGTACCTTTCGGGCTCTGTAATGCACCTTTGGACTTTTGAAATACGGATGGAGACAGTTCTAACGAGATTGCAGCGGAAGATATGTTTGGTGTAATACAACGACCTAATAATCTTAGGACGCACATTTGAGGAGGAACTGGATCGTCTGTGACATGTCTTTGGCAGATTGCTGAAAGTTGGTCTGAAGCTAAAACCAAGAAATGTCCTTCTCTCGTAAAAAATTCACATATTGTGTCGAAGAAGTGGATGCGTGCAGATCCAAAGAAAGTGTCCGCCGCCGTCGACTGGAGAAACCCAACGATCCAGACAGATCTATGCAGCTTCTTTATGGTTATGTTAGTACCGCCATCGATCCATAAAGGAATTTGCCGATATCTCAGCTAGCTTACACTGGCTGACATAAATAAGGAGTCCATGTCAGGACTGAAAGTTGTCAGTCGTCATTCGATGAGTTGAAGAGGCGATTCCAGACCTTAAATATCCCTTTATTATTGTCCAGTGGACTTGAAGATGTCCTGTTGTAAAAGTTCACAACGGATGCGAGAGGGTTGGAGCACATGTTTGTCGATTGATAAACGAAAACTGAGAAAAGATATTACCTGACGATAAAAGAGCTAAAGCGCTCGTATTCTTTCTGAAATATTTCAAGCATTAATTGTATGGAAGACGTTTTTTGATTATGCAGGCCACAACACCCTGAAGTAATTACTGCATTTCAAGAATCCGGAAAGGCAAATCGCAAAACTGATCAAAAGCCTGTCGCAGTATCAGTTTTAGATTCAACATTGTCCAGGAAGACTGCATCGTAATGCTGACGCTCGATCTAGAGGCCAATTTTGGTGATGCCGTTGTCAAGTAGATATACAAACTGAAAAGAAAAAAATGAAACTAAGTAGCGATGATGTAAGTATAAACAATGATTTGAATTTTTGCGACTGATATGACAGTAGTTGTGACACAGACGTCATGTTGTAGCAAAGAAATGGCCGAGGCTCAGAAATCCGACTAGGATGTCCTAATTATGATGAGCTGGGTGGAAAGCAAGAAACGATCACCGTGCGAAGTAGTTTGCCAGATATAACGTGCTGGCGAAAAGCCTCTGGAGTCAACGGGATCATTTAGAGATCAAGAACTCTGTCACAGATGAGAGTCGCATGAGAAATTCACAGTCAAGCGATTGTTCCACTAGAAAAGAAAAATGAGATTCTACGCATGGTGCACTGGGTTGGACTACATAAAGATATGCGACTATGGTGCCAAAGATGTGGATGAATGTGCAAAACGAAAGTCCCCACTACAGAAAAGTCTAGTTTCAATATAGCTGATTGCGTCAGGGTTTCAAATGGATCACATAGCTGTTGACCGAAACTGGAAACGTTTATTTTCTCTTGATTGCCAGCTACTTTACAAAATGGACTGAGATATTCACAATACTTTGTCAGGAAGCTACAGTTGTTGCAAAAATGGTACTAGAGGAAGTCGTCACACATTTTGGTGTGCCACGATAGATTCACAGGGATCAAAGCAGACAGTTCCAAAGTGAGCTCTTTCGTGAAATATGTTGACTCCTTGGAAATGAAAAACCTAGGACCAGTCCGTAGCATGCGCAAGGCGACGGCATGGTGTAAATGACGAACTGAACGCTAGAGGGAATGATATCTGCTTTCGTCGAAGAACTACACAGAGAATGGGACGAGCACCTCTTATACCTAGCGATGGCATACCGCTCTGCAGTGCTTGAAACCTCAGGTTTTACTTCCAACTTTAAGATTATGGGTAGGGAGGCAGACTTACTGTTAGACGTTGTGTTTGGAAAACCACCTGATCAGCGTTGCAGTAGTTCACATGAAGGGATTCAATCACTGGAAAGAAGATTAGAAATTTAACATCGTTTTGCCAGAGACAACTTGCCCTGCAACATGCGTCGACAATAGCAATATGTGATAGCAGAACCAGAGGGGAGAGATTTTAGTCAGGCGATCTTGTCTGGATGTTTTCGCCAAATCGAAAAATTGGAATTTCACCGAAATTACAGACATGATGGTATGAGCCCTATGAAGTTAGTGACAGGTCTGGTAACGTCAATTACGTAATTAATGCGGTAAATGTGAGAAGCCCCTTCTAGTGCATATGCATCGCTTACAGAGGCATCAGGGAGGTAATCAAGTCGCTAAGGGAGCGAGGGAATTGGACTCTGAAAATTCTGAATTGGACTCTAAAAATTCGGAATGTATTGATAAGGATCACGGGAACGACGACCTAGATGATACCAGTCTTGTTGTGTCATCCTCCATCAACCCCATGAAAGAAGTTCTCTCAGGGAACAACACCGACACTGGAGAGTCATGAACAGCTGGTGATGAGCGACTTAGGAGACAGAGGAAACTACCAAAGGAATTGGAAGAATTCTAATTGAACTTTGCTAATAGGAAACCGTGAAGAAAATGCGTTCATATCATACCTATGAGTAATTCGAATAGCCTATTGCATTTGTTTAGAACCGTATAGAGCAGCACCCAATCAGATGCAGAGTTACAAGTTTGTGCTAATCACTACCATGGACATTTATACTGAAAATTATTTTTGGGGTGATTAATTGATGTTGTGTTTTTATTTATTTGTTTATTTTCTTTCTTGACCATTTGTATGTACGGGGAACACATAATAGTGGAGATGTGGGTTGTATTTCTTTAAGTTAAAGTTTAAATTTTGATTTTAAATTATTGACGGTGTAGTGTGAAGATGTCATCTGCAGTGTAGTAATATAACCACGTCGCCAGAGCAAGCACAAGTTGGTCGTATTTCGTTGGACAGGAGAGAGCCAGGCCGGGGAATCGGACAAGAGTAGGGACAATGTATTTTGTGATTGTATGAGAATGATTGCCAGTAGTTTCTCTTGGGTCAGTGGTTCTTTCTGAGATTTTTCCGGGTTCTTCCTCCACCATCTTGGAAATAACCTAACGAGTTTGATGAATAGTAGTATAACTAAGTATTGTATAGTGAATCAAGAAGTGTGTGTTGGATAGTAAAAGTGGTATGTGAAATATGTTATGTATATTTAATTTATTGTTTAATGTACCTTATTATTTAAATACTCTTTAGGGATATTTGCTAACATATGAGTAAAAGCCTAACCTCTGTTTACCATTTGATGGAAATTTCCATTAGAAATGAGATACATTTAGTGAATAATGTTGCGTGATGGGGGTTTTTAAAATAAAGTTTTCGTTCTAGTTATACGATATTTCTGTGGAATCACTTACAGTTGTATTCACATATAATTTGAGAGGAATTATGTATTTAGATTACTCGTTGGAATTACAAAGTGCTCATTGACGTGTTGGATTAACACGTGACTCACTGAAAGACATTCTAAATTATATCATTGTGGTATATTAAAGACTACTGTAATTCATTAAGGCCGTTCTATACTTTTGGACTTGCGATGAAACATTTATAATAATTTGGGATTTAATTCTCAGTACTGTGTCTTGTAAATGTTCGCTTTGTGTTCACGGGAAAACATTAATTTGTTAATATTACTAAACTTCGTGGTTTTGCTTCTATTATCACACAGATTGAAACCACAAAGTCATAACAAATAGTAATCAAAACTTTGGTGTTGGATAGGACTTTAAAAGATTGTTTTGTATATTAATAACTCATTTAACCAGCATATGTTTGTTATATTACCATTCGGGCCCCTAATCGTTCCTGATGATAAATTTACATTTGGACCATAATAAATCTCCGTGTTAAATTCCGCTTGCGTCTATAAATTTTTACCAAATGCAGGTCAATCATTTCTATCAATGTTACCATTTACCCTAAATTTATATTTTCATTTTGTCCTATAGTTAATGCCCATGTTAAAATGCCGTTTGGGCCTATAGTCAATCCAAATGTTACTTCCCGTTTCGGCATATACCTTTTTGAGTCAGCCGTAAGTAACACATACAACTTCATCCGCCATCATCACCATAATTAATTCTTCCTGCAGTAACTATTCAGTTATATACGATTTTAATTGTTCTAGAATTCAAGTTTATGACAACAAAAGAAAACGAGTTGCATAAAAAAGAGTGAACTGATGAGTTGCATAAAAAATAGTGAACTGAGGAGAGGAAAACGTTTATGTTTAAAATAACGTTTATTGTTTTGGTGGATTTGGCAACTGCCATACTTGCACTAAATATAAAGGAGCTATTACGTTGATAAATTGATTACTACACGCGGCTCGCTGACCTGGATTCGTATTTACATTCTCTTGTCGGCATGTATTGATCATAGGTATGTACCAGGTACCTTGATAAGACGGGGTACATTTTGGAGTTTTCTTATCAGCATGTAAGTAGAACATAAAATATAATATTTCTATGTGTTATTTACAAGTAAATAGTATTCATTTTTATCTCAGTATTTGACCCTATATTTTCTTTGTTCATCGCCATATCGTGCATATTCACTTTTTAAAAGACAAACTCTACGTCACAGTCAAGTCAAATTCCAACCTTTGATACATTTTACTAACAGGAAATACAATAAGGTCATTTTCAGCCCAAAGATTGTTCAGTTTAATTCATACCATACTGAATAGAGTATATCTGATCCATCACGCACTATTGTTTCTTATTTTATTTATGTTGGAAAGGATTGTCATTTTCAGATTGATATTAAATTATTTTCTTATCATCGTCTAAATTAGTTTCTTATTATCTTGTGAATTTTGTATGCATAACACATATCTTGTATATACGTATCCAGTATGTGGAGGTGTCCGATAAGGCATAATGTTTCTTTGCAATACCGGAGATTTGACATTCAGTACAATAATCTGTCATGACGTTATAGATTTATTGGAGTGCATAGAGTACTGGTAATAAATATGGTGACGTCACCAAATAAACGAGGAATCAGGAAGTCTTATTGTTTTTATTGCATGATTCCAAGTCACACAGATGTTGATAAGGTTTGATAGATACATGTTCTTGAAGGGCCGTTGACGTTAAAAGTAGGTAACAGTTAGGAAGTTAAATATAGTGTGTGTAGAGGTGATGTTAACAGCTTTTATATATAATTGTAATAAGTTGAGAAAAAAAGCGAAACAGGGCTTACAGCTGTGTTCCGGCCTTACTTCCCATTTCTAAAAACCGCAATGACTTATCTTTAAACTTAAAAAATGTATAATGTCCAAGTTCGCGCAGTAAACACCCTTATAGGAGTCACGGTACTAATTCAGTTCCCATAGTAAACCTATGTAAACACCATATTAAAAATTCAGTAACCTAAACTTGATGAGTGTCCATGATCAAACCTATATTTATCAGTATAGACGAAACAATGATGTCACATTCTGTGTAGAGGAAAGGATATGAGCTGCGGCATTTTCTGGACCTGCGTGTGTTTGAAACATGTACTTTCAATTCCGCACTAAAGAGTCAGGTGCTAATTTTAACAATGATTGTTCCAAATTCAAAACTGTTAAAGGACTGGAATTCCATCAATAAAACAATGTCTCTAATTTTGCACTTACAGCTAGGACAAGCTCTCAAAAGATTATTTTTCCTAAAGCATAACTTACATTATTAACCAATCCTGGCAAACCAAACCCAATGATCACCCATTTCCAGGCTGGTTCCCATTTTTCCATACAATTAGTACCGTGTATCCTATAAACACTTTTTTCCGTTTGACCGTGTATATATGAATAGTGTATGAATATGAATAGATAAGAAAGCAGGTGGAAGGTGTGTAGGTATGCTTGTTTCTCAACTTTTAAATAGATACCAGTCTTTATTTGTACTTACATCGCACTTTTTTCTTGCAGACGAATTCAGTTGCGACAATAATGATGTTTGAGAGTGAAGGCGTATCTTATCGGGTGTCAGAAGTCTTCGAGAAATTCAAACACGAATTCCCTAAAATTGTGATGGTATCGCAAGGATTTTATGGAGAAAACGTGACAGACACTTTTGATAGAGACCAGGTACTTCCGTAACGGCTTTTGATCATAGTTATGTACAAATAACAATTGGAAGGAAATATTTGAACACGACTCATTCATCCCTCAAGCAATCTATATATCGGTAGCTTAGCGCATGTTTTTGATTCTCGTAAGGACGATAAGTTATTAAATAAATTCGTGATAAATCTGTAGTACTGTTACAAATAAAAGTTATAATAGGTTTCCGAGAATAAACTACGATGATTAAATATATATATTGTCTCAACTTGTAAGCATTTATAGCTATATATTTGCACCTCTTTCACACACTAAACGAAATATAGCTAAAGCGTTTTCATTCAAACCTTTGATAGTTTCTTTTTTTTAAATAATAATCCTTTACCTTATAATGTTAAAACAATCTGTTATCTCCACCTCTCTGTCTCTGTCTGTCAGTCTCTCTGTCTCTCTGATTTGAGCTCGTTACGCTTTCTTTCTTCACACTCTAATTTATATTACACAACAGTGGCTTCTTTTGTAAATGAAACTATTTGATCTACTTGACTCATATATCATATATTTATGGTCGGAGTATGATATTTAACAAAAACGTTTGACAATGCTCTGTTATGTTCATAAAGGGTGATGGGAAATCTTATTAATTTATTTGTTGAAATAAGCTACATCAAGAAAATTAAAATTACTTTTAACAAAAATACTCTTTCATGTCTGCACGTGACATGTATGAGACTACGTTTAGAATAGGCATGAGTAGCTTGAAGTGTGTATACTGTACTTGAATGTGTAGTTTGGGATATGTGCACTGTACTTGAATGTGTCATTTTGGATGTGTATACTGTACTCGAATGTGTAGTTTGTGTTTCTTACTTTGATGTATTAGTTCTCCACTTTGCCGAAATGCCATTAAGGTACTCTGTATTATATTAAAGCTCCATGGAGACAGCAAAAATATATGGCTGATAATTTTATTTCGTTTAAGTCAATTAAATATGTTTTAAATCAGAGAGAGAGAGAGAGAGAGAGAGAGAGAGAGAGAGAGAGAGAGAGAGAGAGAGAGAGAGAGAGAGAGAGAGAGAGAGAGAGAGAGAGAGAGAGAGAGACTGACTGTCATATATTGAAGGTATTCAAGCTGATATTTTGCCTTTTAAGCTTACACAATTGTTTACCCTAGCTCTTTTGCAAAGCCTATCAAATTTTTCGCCAAGTTGAGCTTTTGCAATATGTATTTTATTTAGTTGTTGAAAACACACAAACGTGTTCACATTATTTTAAAATAACATTGGGGGAAGGGGTAGTTTTCTTTACGTAATAAAAGTTTCCGAATTTCCGCAAAGTTGAGACATTTCTTCACCTATGTTGAAGAAAGAAATTATTCCCGTCTTTGCAATTATAAAGCTAACCGCTCCCGTGGCTTAGTGGTTAAAATGTCCGCCTAAGATGCGAGAGGTCGCGGGTTTGAACCCTAGCCGAGTCATACGAAAGACTTTAAAAAATGGTACTAACAGCTCCCTTACTTGGCGCTAAGCTTTAAGAGATTAGTGTTAGGACTGGTTGGTCTGCTGTCAGGATAATGTGACTAGGTGGGACATCATGCTGCGTGTCTGATCATGGAGGCATGATGCCCCAGTGCTAGACATGATGCACAAGTGCTAGACATAACTATAAACTGTCACACTACAGACATCGTAGCGATATGACTGAAAAAATGTTAAAGCTACCTTACAAATCTAAATCACACACACACACATACACACATGCATACACACACACGTAGTTGCACAATTAAAGAGTTGCACAGTAGTTCTGAAGTAGTTTTTAAGTTCTATCTCTGGAATGTTAATAACATTATTAGAAGTATCACTAGCACCATTGTTATGTGTATTTAAATGTGCATTGTATTTTTAGTTATTTTTTAATTTCATTACATGCTTTTGTAATGTAAGATTGTATATTGAACTTGACCGTGCCATAAACAGTTCATTTCTACTTGACCTTAATTGATTTCTTTAATTTTATTCTTAAACAGCTAAATTGTTATATGTGTGTATGTGTTTAAAATAAGAATTATTATTAATATAATTCAATACGTTTTTTTGGTGTCTAGGTTTTCAAATTTCCTTAGTATATTTGCCATAGTCTGTGTTCTGGTTTCTAATAATAACTAATATTTTAATTTTTCAAACATTAGGATCATTCTAGAAGGTTATTTGCCAATAGGCAAAAATGGTTTTGTAAAATTGTGATCTGAGGTCAAATATATCATATGCTGTGTCCATCATTACTGTGCGTTGAAATCTATTTTCTTCGAATCATTGAATTTCAGTGATTATTTCCTCTTGGAATATAAAACTGCTCTGATAAAATTCGTGGATAAATACATTCACTGAAATTTTTTTAAATTAAAACCTGGATTTATATTACTGTGATTCTAAAAGAACTGTTGGCGTATCAGCACTCCATGAGCTACCACTGATTCATCATCACCTTCAAATTTCGATTTATTTTAGCCTTTTGCTAAATGTTATTCAGGACTTTAAATTATTAGGACTTGAGTCTCTAATTCTAGGATTATTTGGGATTTAATTGATAATACAGTAAGTTACCTTTTTATTAAACTTTTGCTGTGTATATTAATGAAGCAAATAAATGATTGAATTGTTCAAAGTTTGTTGCTTTTCACTCTTTCCTGTTACTTTTTTTTTTAAGAGTATAGACTCATAACACTGTGATGAATGATCTCAACTTGAAGAGAACGTTTGAGAAATTTACTCGAACGTGACCAGAGTGATGAAAAAGAAAGAAATGTACTTAAAATAATCTTAATTCAGGTGATTCGGATCCACACTTATTCTTCCCAACGACGGGTGGTGGCGGTCTCTTTGGAGGAAACAGACCAGAAATTGGGTCACTATAGCATCCCCATAGATTATCCACTGAAGTTCTGCATGAAGAAAGGGTCTAAACTGAAAGGTATGAAAATGCAAATATTTGTGTAAGTTAAATTGCATCCATTTCTAAAATGCTAGGTAAATTAGACTGAAACTAACTTATTTTACTATCTGCATGGTAGAAACTAACTTATTTTACTATCTGCATGGTAGAAACTAACTTATTTTACTATCTGCATGGTAGAAACTAACATATTTTACTATCTGCATGTTTGAATTTATCAAATTTGCATTCACGAGATAATGTTTGAATTTATCTCAATATCGTTGAATTTTGTTTAGTTGCGTTATGGTTGAATTTATCTCTTTTCAGTTCATTTTTATGCTGTTTAAACAATTTTTATTGTTATTAATTCTTGTTGGTACTGTATCAACTGCGAAAACATGACAAATCATAATGCAGTGGTCAAATATATACAATTTTCTACTGCTTGTGTATATACTATCAAAATGAAACTCATTTGATTGCAAAGCAGTGGTCAACGTTAATACAACGTTGTGAACGTTAATACATATAATGTCATGCACGTTAATACATATAATTTGGTGCACGTTAACACACGGGAAGCGGATTCAAAGCGCATTTCATGACCGAAGTTAGAATATTTGTAATATTGTGTTCGCTAAGTGCATTTTAATATTTCATCCTAGTCTAGTAGATTCTAGTTTAAAAACGACGACTCATGGATGGTCGTGATACGTAAAGGCAATGAACAACTATTTCATGAAACTAAATTTAATTTTATTTAGTGATTTGGTTTCTTTATTTTTAAGTTTGCCATTGATATCTGTTCATCTGTATATCTGTATATCTATTTATGTTCGTAGTAGTCATGAAGTTTGGGGCCTCAAAGTGCCGCCATTTTCATCGTAGTAACAGCAGATGCTGCATAGACCGATTTGCCTTATAAAGCGTATCCATGTCGTGAGTTCAATTCGTCTTGTACTTTTTTGATGACAAGCTATTTTATCATAGAGTAAAATGACAAAACCCGTGAAATATGACATAACCAAGACCGAGTAGCAAATTTGGAGAAGGAAACTGGTTTTAGAACGCTTGCACCATGTATTTGTTATAATTGCTTTGATTACCTGCAATTTCACCTAGTTACGCATGAAAGCTGGCCCTTATTCAAACATGTCTCTTCGTCTGCCAACTAATCCATAGAAATTAATTTGCTAGTCACATATCATGTCCATTATTTTATTTTTTTGATGCAGGGAAATATGAGTTGTCTTTGGGTGAAATAATCGAGAAAAACAAACTTCCCGTTGAGGTTCAGTTCGCTAAAAGTGAGAAGGTCACATTGGGGCCCAAGTCATGCAGTACCAGCCGCTTTCCCGCGCTCAGACTGATACATACGTTTGATGAACTCTACATGCTGGGGAACTTCATTAACAACGGTCTCTCTCTCTCTCTCTCTCTCTCTCTCTCTCTCTCTCTCTCTCTCTCTCTCTCTCTCTATATATATATATATATATATATATATATATATATATATATATATATATATATATATATATATATATATATATATATATATATATATATATATATAAGTAGGTAAAATCATCGCAAACCACTGGCCTGGCCAACCGTGCAATCGTCAGACATACTAAACCTAATACTTCCGAACAAACCTGTAGTAGCTTACCGGAGACCAAAAAACCTAAAGGACATCCTAGTCAGGGCAAAGCTAACGCCAATCGCTAGTCAAAACCAACTTAGTCAATCTGGACCCTGTGGCGATAAAAGATGTAAAACATGTCAACATATGATAGAGACCAAGACATTCACTGGCACAGTGACTAAAGAAAAACTAAACATACATGGTCCAAACAAAACGTGCAAAACAGAGAATGTGATTTATCTCATCACATGTAAGATCTGTGGCCTTCAGTACGTCGGAGAAACTGAAAAGCTACACAAAAGGATAAACCTTCATAGATCTGATTGGATGACAAAAAAAAGCTGTACAGAAGCCCGGTCGCAGAACACTTCTCCTCCCCTGGCCACACTTTCAGTGATATAATACTTATCGCTATTGCTAACAACCACAGCTGGAGTTTCGAAACCAGGAAGGAAAAGGAATCATACTGGATACGCCGCCTTAGAACATTGAAACCAAGCGGTCTAAACCAAGAAGACTAGAAAATGAAAACTATGCACTAGTAAAATTTAACATTTTCTAAATCTTCTTATTATCCTTTAATTTTTACTATAAGAATAACCTGTATAGAATCAAATATCCGGGATATAATCTGCGTTACATATGTACAAAAAGTAAAAATAGATGTCGCTTTGGCTTGTGGACTTTTAGGGAATTATACAACGTTTTCAGTTTCCGCATCTAGTCTATACAAGCTGGTTGTATTTATAGTTTTAGCACATGTGAAGACAGCCATGTAGAGGTTTACAAACACAACGTTTTTGTGTTTATTTGTTTATCGTATATATGTTTTGTATTTGCCTTTGAAAAAGACTCATTAAGAGTCGAAAGCGCTTAGGCTAGTTAGTTACTAGTTTCGTACTGTTCGCGTTCAGTTTATTGTATCTATTTTAATTAATCCCTGACACACGTGATCCCTTGTTGGATCCAGTACGCTTGAAAGGGTTGTTATTCGCCATATGATTTGTATTCTTTATATATATATATATATATATATATATATATATATATATATATATATATATATATATATATATATATATATATATATATATATATATATATATATATATTTATTTATATAGATGGAAGGTCCGGAATTTCCGGCCCACCTACCGCCGCCCGGCAAAAAAAAAATAAAGCGTACACCCGCACACACAATCACATGTCCAGTAACTTGTATCACTTGTCACTTTGGCGATCATTTTATTCTTGTGCATATTTATTGGGTATTAAACACACTTGAGTAGATACAAACAGAAACTTTTGCTTTGGTGCCCGTTTGAGGAAAGTTAGGGCCCTTTTAAAATGTTGGAAACACCCTGTCCCCATAACACTTGAATTTTAGTAACAGCCCCAAACATTTGACTTAATTCGGTCATTCCGGCATTGTGTATGTGTGTGTGTTTGTGTGTGTAATCTTAAAGAGGGTATTTACTACTTGCTCATTAATTTTTAAATTTTTTTCTATCTCATTTCCATTTGTTTTAATTGCAATTATAAATTTTGAATCGTCTGGTGCGTCCATTCCTCAATTGATATATATATATATATATATATATATATATATATATATATATATATATATATATATATATACACCCATCTAATATGAATCGTATATTTAATTTGTTTTATATTCAGATGAATCACATAGTTTAACTGTTTCTTAAGGCTGTACGAAGGAAAGGTAATAGTTAACACGGAAGGCTTCTAATTAACAGCAGGCATAATTACAGGAACTTATCAAAATGTTATTTCAAGGGGCTGCACTGCATACATTTTCCAAAAATTACCTTTCCTTTCATTTTCTGTTTGATTCGAAATGTCGAAAAATGTTGAAATTAAGCTTATATTCTATCTAATTAGGCAGAAAATTGCATTTACTGACGGCCAAATGTGTAAACTTAGACGTACATAGGGGTTTCCTAGTCTATAATTAGAGCTTGTCTACGCTAATATGATCACATGACAAGTAAAATGGTGGTCTACAGCGTGAGAGAGGATGATATTCTCACTTTAATTTAATAATTAAACTATGTACGAGTGTCGCTGATGACTGGAAATAGTATTAATATATAGTAATTATAAGTTACTGCGTTTGCAGCTGTTCCGGTGGGTAGTAGTTAGAGCGTCTGCCTCGGAAGCTCAAACCACGAACAAGTTATACCTAAGACTTATAAAAATAGAACACCTGCACAGCTAGGCGCTCAGCATTAAGAGGTTAGTGTTAAGACTGGTTGGCCTTGTATCAGTTGTTGTTGATTTTGTTGTTGTTGTTGTGGGGTTTGATGCCATTGTTCAGCAAACAGTAGGCTATATATGGCAGCCAGTAATAATGGTGGAGGTAGAAACCTGAAATCCGCGGAAAGAACCACCGATCCACGAGAAGCTACTTGCAAGCTTTCTCACATATCCACATTTGCCGAATCTTAGACTCGAACCCATGCAGACAGAGGTGAGATGACAGTGATCCGTAACGGAGAGCGCTTTAGACCCCTTTGCCACTCGGGGCCCCGCTTTGTATCAGAATGATTTCGCTGGCTGTGACATCATACTTTCCGGCATGATGCCTCAGTGCTAGACATCACTATAAACTGCCACACTGCAAGTATATTAGCGATATTCTTAAAGCTATATTAAAACTCCAAATCACACGTACACGCACAAGCACACGCATAGGCACATAGACAGACATGAAGAAATAAAACAATGAGCCCATTTCCAATGAACCCATATAAAATTTAATCAATTTAATAATAGAATGTCAAGTGGAAAGAAATCAATTTCTTTTACTACAAAATTAAAAAATGTACGAGCATGTACTCAATAAAAGCAAATATATATTTCACTGTACTATTAATTGTCAGTGACAGAATTAATGCGGAGTTTCATCACTTCCTACAATTCGTGACTTTGAGTTCGACGCTGAATGAAATCATCACCAATCTTTATCCGGACATCGAATTTTCCGTTCCTTCCTGCACTTCCAACCTTTGTCTACTCGTCTTTGACCTGGACCCTTGACAGTCGAAACTTGAAACGATTTGACGATAATATCTAGAACTGGTATTCTTCTGCGGACTTTCCTGATGAATTTTCGCTGCAGGAATTTTGCCGAGGAAGCTGTTTCCTTTAAGAAATAAAAAATGACCCGCAATAGACAATAGCAATAGGTCACATTTTCCAAGTATACACACACACACACACAATGTTATATATATATATATATATATATATATATATATATATATATATATATATATATATATATATATATATATATATATATATATATATTATCCTAGCTCAGATAGTAAACTGTCTAATTCTGTCTGAACGACTCGCTCTTTCACTAGTTCTGTTTACAAACGGAGGCGGTCATTACGTATCGTTGCCTTAATTTAGGTCACGAGCTAGCGAGAAATCATTAGCTACCACTTTACGACTAGCACGTATGTGCCCGTATTTAACACCCCATGTCTCCTTTACATTAAGCTATTTAATACAGTCTGCTGTTAAATTATAAATGGCTTATCCCATCAAATCTAACTATTGTAAAATAGTTTACGGGATCAATTAAATATTACGAACTAGTATATGAATATAGACTCAATACATAGCATACTGCACAGAGATTTAATTCATAAATCTACGAAACATTGTCCAAAATGTATTAGGGTAAATTCATGAAAATTCCTATGCATTCCCAGGTATCAAATATTCAATTACATGCAATCTTGTCAATTCTTTCAATGATCTGATAACAGAGTATCAAAGAATAAAATGTCGTGACTAACATTTCACTAAAACAATGAAATGATATATTGAAATTTGGAAACTAAGATTGCGTATCTTTGCCGTTTTGTTCGTTTTTTTCCACGAACTTCCAATGTGTAGTCTTGCTCGCTTAACTTCAGTAACGAGGGAACATACTACTTGCGTTCATCCTCCGTAGTCCTATCTGACTTCCTCCAAGCAAGATTGAAGACTGAAGCAATTTTGCAATTTTGCAAAGCAAAGCTATTACTTTTTACAAGAGTTACGCCCTTTAGTGTCCATTAGCCAATTGGAATCGACTGATTCCTAAACTCTCCTACGTAGAATATTTAATTAACGAGAATAGGCTAATCATGCTGCAATTAACCTTTCTTTGAACAATCAATTATTGACGTGCTTCCCCTTTTAATCGGTGCAAGTTCGAAGAGTGTTATGCCAAAACCTTTATACCATAACAGATAACTGTCAAATTTCTTGGTGCAAGACCAAGTTTCCTTTGACGTTCAGAAATGAAATGTGAATAATCATATAATCCATATATATATATATATATATATATATATATATATATATATATATATATATATATATATATATATATATATATATATATATATAACACTGCATTTGTATGATAAAATATGAACGAGTTTGTCTGAGTAATACTACACCACCTTGGTAGTGGAGTGTTATTCTGGTACAATGATTTCTTTTTTTTCACATATAAATGCCGTAACCTTTTATTAATAAAAATAATACACTGCAAGAAGCAAAATAATTGTATATATGCTGTATTTATAAGCAATTCATTTAAATGGAAAAATATGAACGAGTTAATTTCGGAATAATACTGCACAACCTTTGGAAGTAAAGTATTATTTAGAGAAAACGAGTTTATAATTTCCTATACAAATGCAGTAACCTCTTTATTATATATTCATTTTGTTATTCTATCTCAGGCTTAGTTATAAAAAGCACTAAAAGAAACAAAGTAATTGAATTTATGCTCTATTCCAAAATAAATACACAATCGTAGATTCCTCAATACATAATAACAAAATTAGTGCGCTCATATCACCGCCAAACGACGTTTGAACTTCCTTGTGTACTCGGAAGTAGTTTCAAAAGTAATTTTCATATATGTTCTACTATAAATTAAAATTTAGAGTCATATTTTGAATGGATGTGCCTTGTGACAACTTTTCCATTTGGTCTGGAATAAATGTATGTTGGTTTTTTATTGTCGATTTTACTCAATTCTGCTGGTTATGGACTGGATTTAGCTGTGTCAATTCACACGAAATACTTATGATTTGAGCAGAGAGGGGCGTGTCTTTACTCAGCTGCATGTGTGTTTCTGTTCTGTTTTGAATCATAATGTGAGAAATTATACGAGCTCTTTTAACTAAAAATATCAAAATAACGCTTCGGAATATCACGTTCGTTTTATGTTGAGTGCAGTAAGAAAATGTTATTGTAGTTGACAATGTAGTCGAAATTACAGTACAATTTCGCAGTGTGTTATCAAGTTTTAGAACCTATAACACAGCTCATGTAAGTCGGATTTGCAGAACTAAAAATGTACAGCCTGTGGAAATTAAAGATATAAAAATGTAATTATATTTTTGTGCAGAAGATATATTTATGCCTTGTCACTTGCATGTTATTTCAGGTATCCTAGCTATGTTATGACCCGTATATATCGCCAGCCTAAATCCGAAATATTGTATCAAAAATTTATCTTCGAATATTGCAAATCAGATGCTGCGTCACAGTCCAGTCAGCCAATTACAAACATTTCGTTTAAATAACTGTTTCAGTGATCAGGTTGATACTTTAAATTAGTGCGTCTCTCAAGTTTGTTGTTGACATTGAGACTATTACATTCATTCATGTGCTTGTTTTAAAGCTTCGTTTTTGACTCGTTGCTTTCGTCCACATCGTTAACTTTATCATCTATACTTTAAAAAATACGAAATAGCTTGTTAATTAAGTCCCAAAAAAGTTTAGTCAACCAAAACCTAAAGCGACTACTACATGATGAGTGCATATGGTTTATTTACAAAGTAGTTCTCAATACAAAATATCATTTTTAGGCACACGTTTCGGTCATGTCCTTTCAATATCAAGGTGTTCAGTATCGTAAAATATTGCACTATTCAGTCACTATAAAATGGGCATATAATAATACAAAATGAACACACAACCGCAGATTCATCAATATAAAGTAACAATAGTAATACACATATTGCACTGCCCAGCGATCTTTGAACAACATCTCGCGCTCGACATTAGTCAAGAAAACTTCTTGTTTTGGTGTACTTGAAATTGAAGTTTAGAGTTATATCTTGAATGAATGCCCATTGAAACAACTTGTCTAGTTGTTCTGGAATGGGATAATTTTGTTTTTCTAATGTTCCAGCTCATTTTTTCATTTTTAACTTTTGATAGACTGAATTTATTTGCTGAATGAATTTCATATGATGTACATGTGATTTGAGCAATGGACTCCCGTTGAATCGACCGGACCAGTCTTCCGTCATTAATTGTTTGGAATCATGATGTGCGAAAAATAGTGATTCTTTTGATTGAAACGATCAAAAGACATTATTGAATATCACATTTATTCCGTATTGAGTGCAGTTAGGAGAATGTGATTTTGTTAGAATTTGTTTGAAATTACAGCAGAATTTGTGGTATATCAAGTTTTGTAACCTATGATATTGGCCATGAAATTCGGAGTTGTAGAACTATGAATGTACATTTTGAGGAAATTCAAGATGCAAAACTGAAAGCATATTTTATTGACGTTCTTATTACGAGCTACAGAAGACATGTTTATGCCCAATTACTTGCATGCTCTCTGTTCGTGAACCCCAGCTAAGCACATGACATGTATGAATTCTATTGCTAGCCTACGAACAAAAACATTGTATCAAAAATGCTTAAACCGGGAAATGTGCAAAACAGCTATTGTATGACAGATAGAGCAAATCAGACTTCTTCGTCGTCTTGGCTTATTGGCTTTGAAACTTTAAGTTTTCTACCAAAACCTTCAGTTCTGTTTTTTTTTCTTCTCGAATTTAGTATTTTAACTGACTTGTAAAATTATACAATTATAGAAAGGATTGCATCCCAGCGGAGGTGTACAAGGCTCTCAGTGGAGGCATTCCACGATATGCTAATCAACATCTGGACGGAGGAGATGCCTGACGACCTCCGCGAGGCATCAGTTGCATTCCTCTTTAAGAATAAACATACACGTGCGCACTGTAGTAACTACAGAGACATCTTGCTCTCCACGCTGGCAAGATATTTGCTCGCATCATTCTTAACAGGCTTATTGCGGCAGTGTCAAAAAATAACCTTCCCGAGTATCATTGTGGTTTTTGCCTGGACTGCAGCACCGTTGATATGATTTTCGCAGTGAGACAAGTCCAAGAGAAGTGTCTGGAACAGAACATAACTTTGTATGCCATCTTAGTAGACCTGAAGAAGACATTCGATACAGTCAACTGAAACGCACTATGGGTAGTACTCAAGAAGCTTGGTTGCCCTCAGAAGTTTGCCAACTACATCCAGCTAGTCCATGATGACATGGCTGGAGAGTCTCTCTCAGATAGTGAACCCTATGAGAAATTCCCCTTATCTAACGGTGTCAAACAGTGATGTGTACTCACTCTGGTACTCTTCAACATCATCTTCACGCAGATACTGCTAAACACCATCCGTGATCTTGACTGAGGTATCTACATTAAATATCGCCTGGATTGATCAGTATTTAATCTCCGTCGCCTAGCTGTAAAAACCAAAACGCTAGAAAGTCTCATCACTGAAGCACTCTTTGCAGATGACTGTGCCCTCATGACCCATGAAGAGACTCACCTATAGGCAATTATGGACAAGTTATATGAAACATTTGGAAAGACAGAAATCCTCTTCCAGCCCGCCCCAAACACTACACCTTCACAACCCTGCATCACCATCGGTGATACACAGCTGAAGAATGTGGACAATTTTAAATGCCTCGGCAGCACAATATTCAATGATGGCTCCCAGGACAAAGAGATTACTGCGAGGATCCAAAACGCCAGCATAGCACTCGGACGACTCCGGACTAAAATACAATTATAAACCTGTCAACAAAGATGACGATGTACATTACCGTTGTCCTCACATCTCTCTTGTATGGCTGTGAAACGTAGACTGTCTACATAAGGCACATGAGTCAGTTGGAACAACTTCACCAGCGCTACATCAGATCCATCATGAGAATCAAGAGGCAGGACCTTAATCCCCAACCAGGAAGTCCTTAATAGAGCCAACACAACAAGCATCAAAGCGAAACTAATCCAAGCCCAGCTTCGTTGGACTGGCCATGTCATTCGCATGGATCAAAAGCATGGTCCCAAATAAGCTTTTCTTTGGCGAAACCGAAACCAAAGCCGCCCTCGCAAGAGGTAAAAAGACAACGTCTAGTCGCACATCAAATGGGTAGATATTCAACCGCACTAGCTCGAATTCGCTGCCTCAGAGAGAAGTCACTGTCGAGCCCTGATCAGAAAAGCCAGACCCACCTTAGAGGACGACATCCGCCAGCATCTTGCTGAAGCTCGTGAGAGACGTCACAGAACTGCGTCCCAGCCACCCCCAACCACCGTTGTCCCATGCCCCACCTGCAACCGCCTGTGTGGATCCGAAGCCACACGCGTGTCTATCATCGACAAGACTGCATCTTCCTCGGCCCACGTTAGACTACCAAGAAAAAATGTATACGTATCTGATAGATATTCGGTAATCTACAGTTTAAATATGCTTTCTATGTAATTGTTATAGACCTTATTGAAAACTGGTCATAAAAAGAAACATTCTATGTGCGAAGATTTACAAACATTTCCTTCATTAACTCTTTCTATGATCAGAATGGTATTTGCAATACGTTTATTTTGGACTTTGTGAATATCACGTTTCAAAGTTTCATTGGTAACTCTGTGAACTCGCTCACATCGTTAACATTATCATCTCTACTTTCAAATGGACGAAACAGCTTGTTTAGCTCATCCACAAACAAACCGAAGCTAAAGCGTATATTATATGAGCTTAAATTGCTTGTGTACAAAATAGGTCTTAATACACGAAGCTATATTTAGACATAAATGTCATGAAATATGAAATCGTTTAGCATGAAAAAATATTTTTATCATTCTCACAATGTAAAGCTAACGAAGAATAAAATCGAACATATAATTATATCGCTCCTTTAAGCATAGCAATGTCTATTTGCACTTTTAGAGCAGTAGTTAAAGCAATTAAATTGCTGTTCGATGGGATAATGGAGGTCATCTCAGAGTGTTACTGATAGAAAGTTAACAATGTAATCTCTCTCTCTCTCTCTCTCTCTCTCTCTCTCTCTCTCTCTCTCTCTCTCTCTCTCTTAAAATGAAATAATTATACGATGAGCCCTTTATCTGTTTATTTATATCGTACACAAACATACTTTTCACGATTCGCAGACAGTGTAAGTTTAATGATAATAAGTGAAGCTATTAAGGAGCTTTGTCATAAATAGGTAAGACAGACAGATCCTCAGAGATGAACACAGTAAATCCCATTTACTACCAAGACAGATGGATCTTTAGACATGGGTGGACAAAGTAAATCCCATATATTATATATATATATATATATATATATATATATATATATATATATATATATATATATATATATTATATCATATGCATGATATTAATGGAATATTCTGAACAGGTCGTAAATCTTGAGTCTTTTCCAAACCATAAGAAAAATATCAAGGGGTAAACGATATATACAACTTAAGAAACAAGTATGCTCACTAAGCTTCGATTGAAAGAACAGCACAATAATTTTTGATTTGCGGGTTAACCTTGGCTCGTAGGTTTATATCCTGTATGCATTAAACTCCAGGACTGTCCATTTTATTGGAAATGGTGGGGTGGTGGTGGAATATTGACGTAGGAAGAGATTACCTAGTGTTCATGCCTAGGGTAGACCTGAGAGTGTAGAAAAATGTCCTAAGCATTGAAGATGACACAGCCCAACTGTTTATTTCCACCCCAATTACTTCAAATATTTAAATTTTTGTAAAAATATTAACCATCCATTTGAAACTTACTGTTTACATCTAAAGACTACTACCCGTATTTCTATTCCAAGGTTTTATGTATGTGTATTTATTGTTGTAGGAGATGCACTACATTACTAACGTAGGGACGGACAGACGCACAGACAGGAAAACATAATTCCCGGCTTTCTAAAAGATACATAAGGATAAACGTAACTTATTTTATTTAAACTTGAATAATATGATTCTCAATGGTACTTATAAAAAGATTTCAAACAGTATTTATACTTTGAGAAAATCTCTGATCGATTGACAACGTACAACTTTTATGAAACAACTTTTCATGAATTGAGAAAGACAAAACAAATTCACATACATTTATATGTGATCATAATGATATAACTAAAAACCACACACAATACTACAGCAGTAAGACTTTTTAAAATTTGCATTTCTGTGTGTGTGTGTGTGTGTGTGTGTGTGTGTGTGTGTGTGTGTGTGTTAACAGTTTTTCAGTCATATCAAAACAACGGTATCGATAGTGGTATCGATTTATAGTAGTATCTAGCACTGGGGCGTCATGCCACAGCCATGTAGCATCATGTCCCACCCAGTCACATATCCTGATACATAGCTGACCAGTCCAAACAAATAAATTCCTAATTCTAAGCACTAAGCGAGGCAGCTACAAGCATGACTTTTTTTTTTTCATATGTTTCGCGATCTTCCGCATCCGAGGTACACGCTCTAACCACTTAGGTCACCTATAGATGTCGCTAGTGCAAAGATCAGATCAAACAGCCAAGGTATAGATAAGTTATTATATTGTAATTATGGCAAACGAACACGATGAGTGCAAGACCAATGGAATAAAATAACCTTTTTACAGACTTAAAATAAAGAGCAACATGTGAATTCTATATATACTGGAAACATTTCACTGAGCCTTCTGCTGAATTTATTCTGTTTTTATTAATATTTTCATTCTAATCACCACAGGGGTTATGGATCCACGTTATGTCCCAATCCCGTTATACCTTAAAGATCTTCGTCTGTCCCTTGTGAAAGGGATAAAGGGCCGGACAGCTGCACATTGGAAATCATTTCAAGATGAGCTAACTTCAATTGCCAACACAGCACTCAGATATGACTTGAATTACGGAAGAGAAGGTAAGGAATGCTTTGATTGTCATGTGATTTGTACAAATAGAGAAAAATATTAGATACGCTGCAGAGAGAGAGAGAGAGAGAGAGAGAGAGAGAGAGAGAGAGAGAGAGAGAGAGAGAGAGAGAGAGAGAGAGAGAGAGAGAGAGAGAGAGAGAATAATGCTGAGCATTGTTTATTTGCTGCTATATGAGACTCTTACCGGTTAATTTTTTTATTTTTTTATTTTTCAAGTTGTCTTAGTGTGTGTTTGCGAACATTGAAAGCTTGTCATTACTAGTCAATATCGTTAATCATATTTGCCACATTATTCCATACAAATAAGAAAGGAAATGATGTTGTGTTCAGTGTGTGCCCCACCCCTTTCCATGCATTGTACAATAAATTTTATAAACATTTGACAATTAAATGAAAGAAACTAAACTTGCATTGTTATAATTATTCCTTTTTTCATTATGCGAAATTTATTTAACAAATAAATATATCCACGAACTCCGTATATGTAGTGGATGCCTGCTTGCGTATGCATCCTTACTTGTAGTGTGTATCGCTTATCATGTGTGATAAGTTACAAGGTGCACATAGACCAAAATTGTATTGAATGAAGGTTAATTATACGACTGTACCTCGCAAATAAAAATCATTTTAAAAAAATTCACTGTGAGTGCAAATGAATATCTTGTCACTAGCATGGATTACAGAAGTATTATTAAAGCAAGTTATTATCGTGTATATTATTTGCCCTGCAATGAAACAGAAGCCCGGATGATAAATAAACACAACCGGCAGCGAGCAATAAACTTCTTGCTTAAACATAAGGACAGAATATAAACTACAAAGGTTACTATATTACAAAGCATACCATCCATAGGCATAACACTCTTCGAACTTGCACCGATTAAAAGGGGAAGCACGTCAATAATTGATTGTTCAAAGAAAGGTTAATTGCAGCATGATTAGCCTATTCTCGTTAATTAAATATTCTACATAGGAGAGAAAGTGACTCGTATCTTTTAAGCGTGCTGATTTTATTTTCTTATGAAGTCGGCCGACTTAAGAAAGCCATGTTTTGCTCCTTATGCCCTTTTAAGCGTGCCGATGTTTTGTGTGTAAAAGTTAGCAGTCATAGGAAACCAGCAGTTATTCCTTTTTACCTGCATTAACGGAAATATTCAAAAATAAATGGACACAATGTAGCGGTTTGGAAAGTGACACCATTTAGTGCGTGGTGAATGCATATAGATATAAGGCTGAACAGTAAATTAGTTTTCAGTAATTTCAATTAAATGTTCCCCATCTATAGTTTTATAGTGTTTCATTTTTCGTTAATAAGAAGCATTTACTTCGTCTTGTGGGATAAATGTAGGTCATTTCCGGTTGGCATCCTCTATCGGTGGGAAATTGTAATTAAGAGGAAGTAACAGCATTGTATATTTTTCTTCTTCGAGTAATTAAATTATTATTTATTTTTACACTTGATAATTTTTTGTGTGCGTATGACTACTGTTATTCAGGTAATGCAAAGAAAAATGCTGGCGTATGGCCGGGACCTTTAAAAGAATGAGAAAGTGGTTGAAGAGGTTGGGCAAATTAATAGTTCTTGATTGTTTTGAAAGGAAGAGAAATAAAGGCACTTGGAACTAAAATGAACTCTTTTTCATGAAATATTAATAGTTTGATATAATTTGTCTTTATTCTCTTTCTAAAGGACATTGTCCCTCCCTACTTTATTATTTTTGCTGTAAAGTTTGTTAGATTACAAGATATAGAAGTATGACAATGATGCTCATTGCTTTTTCAGGCATTGCAGTCTATGCTGATACCATGAAAGAAGACACGATTTATGAGGAACTTCAACCTGATTTATATGCTGAAACTTACGATTTCGTCCGGTATCAAATGGAACCTTCCGGTCCGGAGAAAGAAATAATTATTCAGTCATCCTCGGTTGAGAAAATGACGGAAGAGTTGAGGCACAAGTTGAAGCCTGCGACACAAATCCGATCCACAGTATCAGATAAAATCAAGAGAGGTCAAGGTGACATTTCAGTGTCAGATAAATCCAACAAAAGCCCAGATGACATTTCAGTGTCAGATAAATCCAAGAGAGGTCCAGGTGACATTTCAGTGTCAGATAAATCCAAGAGAGGTCCAGATAACATTTCAATGTTAGATAAATCTATGCGAAGTCCAGATGACGTTTCAGTGTCATATAAATCCAAGAGAAGTCCAGATGACATTTCAGTGCCTAACAATAGTCCTCCTGATATTCCCCCAAGAAATCCGAAAAAAAATGTGGCTCAGGTTATAACCCCAAGTAAGCAATTATTGTTGACCAGCAAAAGGGAGGTAACTGCAACATATTCAAATTCTGCTCTTCCGGACGATATTGAGCAATACTCCATTAAAGATGTGACTGAGGCACTGAAGCTTCTGAAATTGGAGAAGTATATACCTGCGTTTGTAGCAAAGGTGATCGATGGAAGAATGCTGCAAAAATTGGATGAGACTATTCTCAAGGACGAACTCAATTTTACAAGAATTGAGGCCCTGCGATTTATGGATTTTGTTAAAAACGGTCATATCTCGAAATAGTTCAAGATTCTGCGCCCAAAAAGTATGCAATTTTAGACGCAAAACATTTTTGTGACGTGAAGTTATAAATGGTACTTTCTAGACTGGTTTGCTTTATAAATGGATGTGCGCTTGATGTAAGCTATCATCGTATAAAATAATTTCTACATTTTGACATAAATTTTCCTTGTCGGATCAAAAGTGTACCAAAAGTAGATGTTCTGTAGGTTTCTAAAGTTCTTTTCTTTACTGCACCTCTGACACTTTACTTGCATTTTCATTGTTAAAGAAACAGTTTTGTAAAATTGCATAAAAATGTATTAAGTTTTAAGACAATGCAGACATATTTTAATTCAGTACTGCTTAGCATGGTCTATCTTTTATCATCAGCTATAAATAAAAGCCAGCTAATTGGATACAATTCCAATCTGAAATCACAACCTGCCGGCGTATTCTCGAAACTCTTTGGAAATTAAGCTCAAGTTCATACTATGAAATGTTTTACCATTTGTAATTTTAATTGAACAAGTCAAATTATGGAATTTTCAAACCCTTCTTAATTGCCGTTATTTTTCTTGCACAATAATATGAATGACTTTTCAAAATCTAAATTAAGATATTTCTGAACTGGGTTTAAAAGCTTAAGCTTCAGAGTTCAGATTACACAATTTGAATAAGACAGGAACTCATTGATTAGTATAGCAACACTGTCGACGTCTACTCTCCAATCAACCTGTACCACGATCATTTATTGACGGCCACTCTTAAATTTATCAAGGTGTCCAGATATACTCGCTTATAGATGGAATAAAACTCCTACCCCTAAAAACCAACAAAAACAAACTAACAAATACAAACACAAAGATCCTGTTTACCGTTGCATAATGCGCCTGCTTTGTTGTGCTCATTACTCGTTACATACTGCACAGTCTCAGATCTACCGGCGCAACGGCAGATGGGGGTCTGTGCAGTTTACTTTTGGACTTGACTTATAAACAAGAGCATACGGTAAGTTACAAACTTCTTTAAATAGTTCATTCTATTGAGGAGACTTTATAATGAGGGTAAAAGCTATTTACAGTTAAAATTCACATTTATGTTGCTTTTCAAGATATGTAGCTTTGGATTTGCCACACCTGTAAAATCTCTACAGTTAATAAATGTACATTTTAATTTAAGTAATTCAAATCTGATCTGCCTACGAAGCATTAATAACATCAACGAATTGTTACAAAAAATCAACTGTTTATGTGTATTTATGTGAATTAAATTCGTGTTGTCTCTAAGATCTATCCGCTTTTATTTTACAGTTGGTAATATATTTTGTGTTGTTCAACCTTAGATTACTGAATCTACAAAAAAACCAATAAATAAAATAAAAAATCCTTGCAGAAATTCCATCGAAAAATATTTTTTTCGAATTAAAGAATCTTTATTTAATAATATCTAGAAGATACAATCAGTAGCAATAAAGATTTTGTCCTCGGACAAGGTATATACTGTCATGTTTAAGGCATTCATATAATTGTATTAAGAGATTTAACACTCAAGATACGCGATTAAAATTTCTTCTGCCTTCCTTGCTGGATAGACTGGTGCAAAATATGTTAACTCTTTCAGGAAACTTACACACAATCAAGTATGATCCCAAGCATCATTCCACAGATTTACAATGAATTAATACGTGTAACTTTAGTAGTCAACACATGCATATTTGAAAATTATACTATACACTATACACATGCATACACATTTTAGCGTGTCAGAAGTCATGTATACATACATCGAATAAAACATCACATATTATTTCTGAACGAAAGATAAACATCCGTTTTGGGAGTTTTTAATATATCATTCCAGCTGGTCAATTGTCTATTTATTTTTACATATGAGTATTGTTTTAAGCTTCTGTCGGTGTTTGTTTTCTTACCTAAATCGAACTGTAGCATACAAGCTATACAAGATTTGGTGATACGAGTCACATGAGTGATCTTCAATGCTATTCCCAAAATCCGAGTCTGTATATGGCATAAAGACATGATTTTCTGCTAATTTTCATCAAAAGTACAGTTCACAATATTGGTTCAATAACTGTATTTCAGACAGAAAACAAAGAGAGTGATTGGTTGTTTAAACGTATAATCCATCCCATTCCTCTTTTCTGTACTTGAAAGCAATATATTTAAACAGAAATCGAAGTCAAATTCTTCTGATACTGTGTGTATCCATTTTATTTTTCTCTTTCATTTTATTGTTATTATTATTATTATTATTATTATTATTATTATTATTATTATTATTATTATTATTATTATTATTATTATTATTATTATTATTATTATTATTATTATTATTATTATTATTATTATTATTATTATTATTATTATTATTATTATTATTATTATTATTATTAAACCAGCTTATTCTAAAGCAGTATGGGAAGATGAGGATTATTATAATGCGAGTCAAAGATGGTAGTATTGGAGCGTTTTGAAGTTAGCTGCGGACTGAAAAACCATATAAAACACTAACTCCTGTCTTTCTATTGCACGATAAGCTGATAACGAGTTGTTTTTTTTTTGGCAACGCTTTCTGTCTAGAAATATACATGAATATATTGGTCATTTCAACGCCCTTTTCTGATCAATATTTCTTTACCTTAATTTCCAATCATCTTCGTTATCGAAGACCTACATCCTACATTCCCCTGTTCACAAGATACAAGTTGTACCTACATCCTACATTCCCCTGTTTACAAGATACAAGTTGTACCTACATCCTACATTCCCCTGTTCACAAGATACAAGTTGTACCTACATCCTACATTCCCCTGTTTACAAGATACAAGTTGTACCTACATCCTACATTCCCCTGTTTACAAGATACAAGTTGTACCTACATCCTACATTCCCCTGTTCACAAGATACAAGTTGTACCTACATCCTACATTCCCCTGTTTACAAGATACAAGTTGTAGAAAGTACATTGTGGAATCTTTTAGAGTGAAGCCATCTTTGTTATCGAAACACATTTAGGCGATAGCAAAAATTGTGTAGGGAAAGAAAACAGTTATACCGTATATATTATAATTTAGTAACTCATGTTTGCTTCATTGCCTTTACAAAATACCGTAGTTAAAGCCAAATTGGTAATGCAGGCATGTGCTTATTTGGATATCATTTTAAGAAACAGTCATTTTTGTCCAATTTTAGAGGAATGCTGACTATATGAGCAAACTTATCGGTATTTTGTAATAATCAGAAACTGTTCTTGTCCTATCCTATCAGCAACTGCTCACGTACATTACGATAATATGAATAATTTGCAAATTTATTCCCATATTTGCTAAATCTGAAAAATGGGTGTAACATATTATGAATGACGATTGACTCACGCCTATTTTTAAATATTTAGTTCAGAATATCCGGGTCTTTTTCTAAAAAGAACTCTTTTCTCTCTAAATATCAAGATACATAAATGAAAAGACAGCGCTTTTCCCAAAAGAGTAATTTCCGAGAGCGTAACATAGTGTGAATTTTGATACCTTATATTCGAGGTATGACTGCTTTTGAAACCGTCCCAAGTTGGAATATCGGGGGCATCTACTTTATAACACACTTTGATGATGACATACGTAATACCTCTGGATCCAATAACCTCATAATGCACCACAATACTTTACAAGTAGTATTAGAAAATGAGGGTTTTGGCTCACTTCATTTTTTTACCCTCCAAACAAGTATAAATTAAATGAGGGTTTCCAAAACAGGAAAATGAGGGTTTTGGCCCACCCCCCTCCCACACCTATTATAACGTTTCAGTTAACAAGGTGGAAATTAAACTAGCATTAGAATGAAAATGATATTATTTTATATCTCGTTACCAATGATTAATGTTTCAACTGTTGATATTAAAAATAGTTCATTATCACGATTATAGATACTAAATATTACTTTACCGCTCACGCAGTGACGGGACTCAAACAAATCTTTTATTTCTGGTTTGTTCAGAGGATATTTTTTGTCGATAAAATATACCTTTGACCGATCGAGATCAATTGTGAGTTTAGTATATTTTTGTTGGCTAATGGGGCTGTGAAAGTTTTTAAATTCCGCTAGCAACTTTTGATACAATTGTTCGAGATAATTGAAATACTCGCTGTTATCAGATCTGATGAGCGAAAGTTTTAACTTGTCATGTGTTCCATTAAAACATATACCTGATGTTTCATTATTAAATTCAACTGTCAATTGTTTACCATCCATTATTAGATATTTGATGTTACTATTGTAGCTATTTGTCATTGTCAAATTCTCAAACATTATTTTATAAGTTTAGATAAAAATTTCAGTTGGAAAAGATAATGTCGAGTATAGATCTATCATCATGACAATACCCAAGGGAAAATGTATCTACCCTATTTTCACAATAGCGTTTGTCATCAAAATTATACAATCCACGTTTGATAATAAAATCTGTTTCAAGTTTATGATGATTAGTTCGAATTGCCATAGCTCTCATAAAACTAACACCACCATCAAGCGCATACCTGTAGTCATCAAATTTCATAAACTTTTTAACAAAATCACGAGGCAGACCTTTTGCTTTTTTCGTTATTTTATTATTATCTAGCAATACGGCATACATTTTGCTGCGTTATCCAATAAAATATTTGATAGCGCTCGAGTTCATTTCATCTTTAAACTTACCAATAACCTTTTTATTTGTGTCGTCATGAAATTTACTGTCACGTGGATAATCGGAAAGATCAAACAGATGTCGATTATTGTACATGTCCTGATAGATGTCCTCGCATTCGATTTCATATACGAGAGAATCAGTATCAGTAAACAATAATCAACTAGCCGGCCACTGATTTTTAACAAAATTATAATGAAAATCGTACATCAGCCACTTTGATAAATCTAACACGGCAGCTCCAACATAGATCGGCTTGTTTAGTTTTAGATTTGTTTTTCTTCTTTGTATCGCAACAAGATTTTCATTAAATATTTTCATGCTCACAAAATCATCGTCTGACACAAGTTTGTTTCTGCGATTGACATCATTAACTATTTCAATATTTACGCGTTTCCTAATATTCTCCATCGTCTTACCAAAAACGGAATTGTTCATCAGTTTAAAAAAGTTTTTCTCAAACTCTGTTTTTGCTGCAGCCCTTTTTGAAGTGTTTGAGTTAATATAACCTCTCATCCACGGCGACTGATTAAATTTTAGTACACGATGAACTTTTCTCAACACAAGACCAGCATCGACTGCTTGTTTTAAAACTTTGTAATGCAAAACGTAATTTTTCTTATCAAGTAAATTTGGTACTAGTTTCTTGACCATGGAATGTTGCCTTGGTGATGCTAACGCTTGTTGTTCTTTTGATAACAAACTATAATCTATGACCATCGATTCCGCACAGAAAGGGTAATCGTTATGTAATTTGTGTAGCGAATTTGGATAATCAAGATCAACTTCAACGAAATAGGAAACATCGTCGGGTATCTTTTTTTCTGTCTCCGATAGAAATCGATCAGCCGTGATCCAATGAAATCCACCAATAGGCATTGGTTCTGCCATCGAACCACCGTAAAGATTATTACAATCTAGATAAATTATGTACTTCGAAGGAAGGTCAGGATTATACTCTTTCAAATATTTGTTGTTTGCTTCAGCATATTTCTTCGTTATCACGCTAATACCACCTCGGATACCTTTTTCAATAAAATTGAACATATCCACATCTGTCAGTAATTCTAACCTTACCTTACTAAACTTTAGCAAAGCATCCCATGACAACCCAGGGGCAGAATAATACCAGCAAGGATCTAGTCCATAATTATTATAACTCACTTCACGAAAACTTTCAAAAACATCTGCTAGTAATAACACATCAGTTTTCAAATACAAATCATGATAATTACCAAAAGTCTCACAATCAAACTCTTTCCAGATATCTTGTGCATACCTGTACTCGTCATCGGTTATATTTTCGTTTTTAAGTTGTGAGTAAAATTTGTCTTTGCCAGGTAAAGATGTTTCATCAAATTTACTCCAGTCGTCGAGGTATTCGTATGGAAAGACTCCTTTTCTAGCTAGTAGATTAAATTTATCTCCAAAACAATCTCTTAGGTTATCAAATTTACTACAACCTTTTACTAGCTCATCTAACGAGGCTGCCATAAACTGCAGGCTGTCAATAAAACGCAATTTACCTAGCGTAACTGACATGTACTTTTCAAAATTATTTGGGATGCATTTGATGATGTTATCGAGTTTTAGACGAGATTTTATATCAGGATCACCAAAAGCTTCTACTATAATATGGCTATCATATCCTCGAAAATTGTGAAGAATAACCGGAATAAAATCTGGAGCATGAAATTTTAAATTACACTGATTATGAGCCGCTCCACGGTACTGTCCAGTCAAATGGCAATGGTCATGTACTTTTTTGTCATCGTCAAAAACTTTTTCACAAATATGACAAATTTCTGCTTGCTCGTGAGCGGATTCTTGTTGAGGTGTTAATTTTAACATTGGCGTTACTTTTTTCAAACGATAAGTAATATTATCAACTTCATTAATCAACTGCTTGAGAAGCCAGATAGCTGGATTTTTACCACGATATAATTTGATCGGTTTAGATAATCTCGAATCAGTACAACAAACTACCTTGTACGCTACTCCACACGGAACATGATTTTGAACTTTTCTTGTACTCGATTGATTAGGATTATTTTCTACGCCAAGTACAGGTTGAAGTAAACACTCAAAATCAGCGTATATAACGTAAGGAATTTTTAGTTTGTGATTATGATGGACAAACTGTAACACACTATCTTTTTTAGATGGCACTGTTATTCTTTGCACATCACTACAGTACTGCAAATGCTTTTGTAATGTTTCATTGTTAGTACAACCATGCAAGCAGCGGTAACAAAAGAACTTTTTGTTCCTATTTTTACTGTACTGTTTACCAACTAGTCCGTTAAAGTTTTTAATCCAAACGTAATGATTTTTGTAAAACAGTAAATTTATAGTCGATTGTGAAGCTTTTTCTGAAATATATCTCGGGTATACATCCTCTTTTTCATCTAGTCCGAAAACGTTAATTGAAACATTATTTTGCTTTTCAAATTTTGGTATTTGATTTTCTGCCACAGGAAAGTTAATATCTTTAAAATTTAATCTAGACACGTGACTGATATATTTTTCAACACGAGTAGCATTTTTTCTGCTGGAAATAGTGCGGAAAGAACAGCCCATTGGAAACATTTATTATCTACGTTTTTGATGTTTATACAACATCTTTTACTTTTTATTTTTGGTGGCAGGTCGACGTATGAACTACCTCGTAATGCATTATATTTCATCGTGTGAAACAATAGTCCTTTGATCATTTCAAACTTCCAACCCGAACCTAATTGAGCGAATTCCTTTATTTTTTTTCCAGATTTCTTGGTGCATTTCATCAGATAGTGACATCAGATCAGTCCCAAGCAAAGCACGTCTTGATTTTGCGTTAATATAAGGTTCTGCAATTTCCTTGTTAGTTGATTCTTCCGTTATAACTAACTTTGAAAATATAACATGATATTGCACAAATAATCTAATACTTTTGTGTTTTTCGAGCTCACTTTTTACAGTTGTCTGTAGTAGGTGGTAAAGATTCGTTGCATTAAAATTTACTAAAACATTTTGATTATCAAACTGATAACTATTATCAAAACCTGCAAAAGCAGTCGCTATTTTATTAGGTTCTCCCATAAGGCTTTTCTTAGCTATATCACGTAAATTTAACATTATTATATTATAATGTAATATCTAATTGATAATTTTTTCACACTGCGCATGCGCTAAAAATTAATTGAAGATAAAAAATCTCCTATAATATAATGACAGCAAATCTAACAAACACATGTGAGCAAGAAACATATCAAGTTCACCCAAAGTATAACTTTACCTCACACTGCGCATGCGCTAAAAATCAATTAGAGATGAAAAAAATCGCCTATAATATAATGACAGTAAATCTGACAAGCGCACGTGAGGAAGAGATTTATCAAATTCACCCAAAGTATAACTTTATCTCACACTGCGCATGCGCTAAAAATCAATTGAAGATAAAAAAATATTACCTATAATATAATGACAGTAAATCTGACAAGTGCACGTAAGCAAGAAGCATATCAAATTCACCCAAAGTATAACTTATACGCTGGAAATGTATTAGGTTCGGTTATTAACATTAAAACTAGAATACCTGTTGGCAAATTAACGTCAGCGGGTTATAATATTAGTGTAAAGGGAGATAATGCCGAGAGGATTGCAATGTTTAGAAAAGATTTTATTTACACGTTGTTCTGCGATGATATTCCAGAGGGACAGCGTGTATATCATTATAACGGTAAAGTCACTGATGACAACATTGAAAATTTATCCTTACAAGATGAGTTTCAGCCGCATCCAGTCTTTGATTTATACGAGGCTAACGATCGTGGTATTATAAGAAACAGAAAAACTAAAAAAGTTCTTGGTACTATGAACAATATGGGATATATCAGGGTAACTGTTAGAGGAACACTAACAGATTTTGTTAGTTATAATGGTCATAGGTTTGTTTACGAGGTGTTCAACGGATCTATACCCAATGGTCTGGTTATCAATCACATCAATAATATACAAACTGATAATCGATTGGAAAATCTGGAGATAGTGACGCAACAGGAAAATGTGAGAAAAGGAAAAAATAGTAATGGTATTAATTTTAGATACCCAATAAAACCTGTTATTTCAAAAAACCTCGAAACGGATGAGGAGATTGAATTTAAATCGATTACAGCTGCGGCGAAATATTATAAGATAAATTCCAGAACAATAAAATTTATAGCCGATGGAGTAACAAAATCAGCTTTTTCAAGAGAATACGATGCTAGGATTGGTTTTAGATATGATGATCAATAATATTTTGTAATTCGGTTTTAGTCAAGCAATGATGAGCAAATGCTATGATATAATCGTGATTAAATTTTAGCGTCGTTACTGCACTTTCATTAATTTTATTTTTTTCTGCTTCTGTTAGTAATATTTTATGAGAATCACCTTGCATTACAATCACATCAAAACTATAACCCAACAAACATTTTCTTACCGCTTCGGCTAGTTCGTTGTAATTTACTATATTAACTTTTTGGTGATATTTTATCTCATCAGTCATCTTATAATAATGAATTAGATAAAAATATATTATAATAATGGACTTGATGAAACGACTTGCTAAACTCTACGAAGAAGATACTAGCGACAAAGTCGCCAGCGATAAGGTCACATTTTCCAAAGATTTTATAGACAAATCTATTGGTTATAGTGAAGATGATATTTTGTATAACAATGAATCTGATGATGATGGTGAAATAGTCACTGTTGCTGACAGATCAAATTACAGCAGATCAACAACTAAACGGTATAATGTCAAGTATCACATTGCTAAACAAATAATAACATTTAATTTAACCGTTGCCGAACAACAACTGTTTTGGCAGCTAATCAAACCTTTCTTAAACATCAGAATTCCAGGCCGACAGAAAAATATCAAATTCGATTTCATATTCGTTAAAATTTTTAATCTATTCACGATCTCTAACGATCGTAAGCAGTATCTAATATCGTTATGTAAACCAGTAAAATGTAAATCTGTCAAACAAAAGTATGACTTAATTTATAATAGCATTATATCATAATCTGCTTAGTTGGGATCCAACTGTTAAATTTATCGCTATACCCACGCCATTTGACTAAACTTTTATTTCCTTTTTTTCTAATCACTTTCTCGATAACAAAAACATCCTGCTCAGTTTTCTGTAGTTCTTGTTCATAAAAACTACCTACGATCGGTTTTCCTGCCAGATCTTTTAAAACGTACGTTACAGGTACTGTTAAAAGTACCTTATCAACCACAAATACTTCTTCGCTCCAGTTTGGAGTAAATCCTTTTGCAAATACCTTTTTCATCAAAGAAATTCTAACTTTATCACCAACCTTAAATTTATGTCTACGGTACATGTTTTCATTTGCTAATATCGGATTTTAAACAGCTTTTTTAGGTGTCATTTTGATGGTTCGATGTTTCGTGTTATTATATTCACCTAGGATTTGAGAAAGGTCATCGATGTACCTGTTGGTGTTTTTAGCTGTCATATGTTTGTGTAATTTTTCGTTTAGCGTGCGATTAAATCTCTCGACAACAACGCTTTTACCTTCGTTTCCTGTAACATACCTTTTTATATTATTTTGTTCTAGAAACTGTTCAAACTTTTTGTTAAAAAACTCGGATCCGTGATCAGTCCAGATTTTATTTGATTTTCTTTCTGTACTCGTTATTATTTGTTTTAGCGCATCAATCATCGAAGTCCCTGTCTTATCCGAAACAGGTACACTGAAAGCGTATTTGCTAAAAACATCTATAACATTAAACAAATACCTTTTTGGAGCGCCATCAGCGCCAACGTTAAACTGAGCTAGATTGGATACATCCACCAAATCTATTGCCCAGATATCATCTACACCATTAGCGACAACTTTACGTCGTGGGAACTTTTTTTTAGGTCTGTGCAGCTCGACTGCAAGATCATCGTATACTTTTTTTCCAAGTCCAAGTTTATATTTTGCTCCAATCATTCCCTGAACAAATTTTCTATCAAAACGTTCTCGTAGATTTGTTGGCTTCATATCACGTTATTCGTCTAACATTACTTTATCACAATCTGATTTTGAGTTTTCATGATCACGATAACAGATATCATGACGCATTGCTATTGCATCCACTTGATTATAAGGTTCTTGGCCTGGCAACGGATTGTCGTTTTCATCTAGTTGTTGATCTAGTGGATTCCACGGACGAGTGGAAAAGTCCAACCGCCTTTTGATTTTGGCAATTTTCCAATTAGTTTATGTATATCTAAACCTGACCATATTATTTCTCTGTTGTTACAACATTGACAGTATGCGACAATTTTATTTTGCTCAATACACAAATCTCTGTCAGAATCACAGTTGCATATCATTCTATATTTTTAATCGTCGACTAAAATAATATTAGGTTAACCAGATCCTAGCGACGTCGCTGGAGATACTATCGCTGGGGACGTTTTCTTTAAAAATGTAGTTTTTCTTTTTCCACAGATTGCACAAATACTTTTTAATATTATCCTGTTGTTTTTTGTTTTTTCTGTTGTTTCATTAATATTTTCTGTTTTAGTTCTACACTTGAGACAGTATGTTGACATTATTATACTTGTAAGTTTAGATAAAATTAATTGCGATCTCATCATTAGCGTGAGAAGGATGCTTGTCAAACTGTAAAATAAAGTTTAAAAAGTTAAGATTTCTGCTCATCTGTTGGATAAACATTATACAATAATATCCACAAGCAGACGTTCCAACAGGTTGGAGTTGATTTGACGAATAATATATTTTTTAAATTTTTTGTTCATATACTTTATTATTACATCGCTTGAAGGAAGTCCAAACGAGTCAAAATAATTATTATTATAAACTGCTACCCAATGCGTGCCAGATCCGTCATTGAAATCTTGTATATTAATAACACACGAACTTACAGCTGATGGTGATTTTATTGCTGCGAGTTCATCTTTAGAATAAACTCCGTGAAATCCAGGAACTGCTTTTAACTTATCAATGATATCAAAATTACTCAACGGGGTGGTCGAGTTCCCGGTAATGTTAGACCACGTCCAATTCCTAAAAGATTTGGCAGCAGACTTCCCGCTAGTCCCGCCAAAAGTGGAGCGATTGGAATAATTCCTCCTTGTTTTGTTTGATTGCATTTGCATTTGCATTTTGGAGTTGGCGATTTTGTTTTTGTTGTTTTCTTTTTTTTGTTGATGATTTTGGTGTTGGCGATTTCTTTTTCTTTTGTGGCATTATAATATATCATTTACATAAAATTTACAATTTTTTTTATTCCACTTCCACGAATGAATCCATTACCTTTGACTGCTTTCTCCGTTGCGCCAGATATTGCTCCAGACGCTGCTGCTATTCCTAATGTGCCTAAGACTGGTAAAATTTTAGGTATTATTGTACTAGTTAATACTGATAATGCTGGACCAAGAAAACCACCATTGACAACAATATCATTTGCCATCGCTGTCATTTGTGCAGCACTCAAATTTAAAACAAAAGTTTTTTACGATCATACTTTTTTACTTGATTTTATGTTAGCATTAATTTTGTTAAAACACCATCAGAAATATTAGGATTGATTTTTAATGATACCTGTTCTCGCTTTGCAATAGCAGCTACTAATTTTTTAACTTGGCCATCGGTTAAGTATACTTCATTTATAATATATTTTGCCATTTTATATAACAACTGTAGATTAAACTTGAACTGTCATTTTACCTCCAATAGAATCTACCGTGATAAATCTATCACTAATCACTAATGCGTACACGTACAACGGCGCTATTGGAACCGCCCCAAGTGTCCAGGCAATTTCAATATCCGCTGTGCTGTAAACAATTCGCTCGTTATGTTTACTAACATCAAAATGAAATATAGGATAAAGGGTACGAAATTTCTCTGCTGATATTTGAGTTCCATCTTCAACATCTTGATATTTTTGTATTGCGTCAAGCAGGTACATGTACGGTCGAGAAATATTTTTATTAACGTCATAAGCAAAATTACACTCAATAGCTCGTTCTGGATATTGCTTTGAATTTAATCTAGCGTATATTCGTCTGACATCAGCGTGGTCAAATATTGCATTATTTTGTTGTTGGTTATCTCGTCGGGCTTGCTGTTGAAATACGACAAAGATATTTTTCGGCAGTTGTTCGCTTGATGTTGTTGTGACGCTCCACGTGTAGTCAGTAGTATTTGGAACCGCTGTCTGATATATTTTATGCTGCTTAAAGTAAATTCTGTTTGTTTGCTTATCAAGCGTACTATTTAGTTCTGACATTTTAGTGATCTACGGTGTTAACGTGGCATCCACAGAGCAAGTTTGTTTATGATAAACTGTACATCAGCCCCTCCAGATCTAAACAAGCAATCGTTTTGGTCTGCTCGATCTAAAATAAGAGTATGTTTTACTCCGCGAAATACTTTATCGTAATCGCGACAAAAGCCGAAAATCATACTTAGCGGAAGCATCATTGTAATTTGACGTGATCCTGCTGCAAGTTTTCTTCGCCTAGCAAAATCTTCGTTATAACGTGGATTTTTCACGTCAAGTGTGTTAAGAAGCAAATTTAACATCACAGTACCGTTTGCATCTGCAGCTGGTGGTGTTATATTTAGATTATTAAAAGCTGCTGTAAGAGAAACTCTTGTGGCGTCTGCATTAGCAGCTGCACCTGGTGCGACAATATCTAGTGCAGCAGCATTAGCAATGAGAAAATTTCTCACAATTACAGCATTTTCATCAGCATTAGCTCCATGTACTATAGCGCCTCTCTTTAAAAATTCAGTTGATTCAGCTATACCCCGACCAGTATCTTTAAACCACACCATGTTAGTTGCAGTTGATCTTGAGTAATCATCTGTAAACGAAATCATATTTAAAATTGTACTTGCAACTTGTAGATGACCTGAAATATCTTCTATAGTTTGATTGGCTAGTTGATATCTAGCACTTTTGAATAAACTGCAGCCGTTGTTTATAAGAGCTACTTCTGCTCCAACTGCAATTACAGCAGGTGGATTGGCTAATGTCATAATCTGACCACGAACTTCTAACATAGCCTTATGTGGCAGTAGAAATACATCTTCGTCTCTGGTGTTAAAGGTTCTGATACCAGGTTTATTTGGTTCGATAGAATTCTCATCAAGGTACTCAACAAACTCAAATTCTGTCACATCATTGTCGATGTCATAAGTTACTGTTAACTCGAGATAATTTTTAACAGATATTTTATTTTATTAGATTATATAAAATTTTATTGCGGCACTGTTACTTTAGATATTAATTTTTGTATGATCTGTTCGCCCTTTGGTGATAATAATTTTTTTGTTGTTGTTATCATAGCTCGCTGGGTTTCTTTTGTTGGAGCGATTTCTGAGATAACTTGTTTTATTTCAGATGCAGTCGGTGGATCACCTTTTATTTTATCAGCTATTTTTTTGTCCCACCGCAGTCCCAGCGGCAGATGCAGCCCCAGTTGCAAAAGCTTTACCAGCGTCAATAGCAATTGTTGCAACTTTACGTGCTATACCCGGAATATTTTCAAAAACTTTAGTGAACATATTTCCAAAAAATCCTCCTACTATTTTTCTTCGATAAACTTTTTTTCTTTGTTTCATTATATTTGATGTTGCATAATGTTTACTTTTGCTCGCGTAGATGTACATAATAAGTTACAACTTCATTACTAACATGTAACTGTTTTCCTGATTGATCTGTCAACTGCATTATTATACTTGATATTTGATTTTCAACGTTTAAAGGATAATATATAATATGTCGTGGAGTTATTTGCATGAGAGAACCTGGCGGGACTTCTGGTGAGAAACTGTAAATCGTTTGACCTTTGCTACCTTTTGATGTATAAGAGCCAGAAGCAATAGAGCAATTTACTAATATTGTATTTACTTCTGTTATATTTGCTGGCAGTTCACTGTCATATGTAATAGGCTGATCAAGTGCAGTGTAAGTTTTTTCAGTAAATCCTAACAGTTGTGCAATACTTCTTTCTCTTGGTTCAAGACTGATTATTATATTTTTCAAAGTTATCCTAGTTCGCAATGTGTTATAATTTGCTGCTAATTCAAAATTATCAGCCACACCGTCAGCTTTTTTGATGAGCTCTTTGATTGTCTTGTTTAGATCAGTAATATTATAAGCTCCTTGCGGAATTTTAATTTTTTTTTGTTGTAGATATTGGAGATGGTGTAATCATAGTAAAATACATTTCATCGTTAACATCATTTTTCACGTTAGGTATAGCATTCCAGCAAGTACAAGAAATTAATCCAATTTCATATTGTTTTGTAGGATCTAGTTGGATAGGTGGAATATAATTTACTGAAAAATTTGCGCTATCTATCGCAGACTCACTAGAGTTTAGTAATAATGTTGTTTGCATTCCTTTAATATTATATCATTTTACAAAATTAAGTCGCGGTGTAAAGTTTCATATTCGTCAGATGTTAATAATTCACTCAATCTTAGATGATCAATTATGTCAATGATTTCATTATCAAGTTCAACACTAACATTCCCAGGTTCCTTTGACGATATTAATAACATTAATCTACCTATCATTTCAGTAGTTGAAGTAAATACTTTTACACCAGTTCCTGTTCTTACTCTACTTTTTTGTATACGAGATTTATCAAAAGAAAAAAATTTTCTTCTAAAACTCCACCCACTACCAAAAGGTTTGCTCTACTATTTTCTGCTGTTTTTTAAACGTGAGAGCAATGACACTGTTTCTCATTCTATTATAAAATGGAAGCATATCATCAATTTCTATAACCGTGTTTATTTCATCTTTAGCAGTAACTCCGTCATTAAATATTACATCTAATCTATCGAGTAATTCTTGATATTCTACATCAGTCCACTTGCTTATATCATCAATACCCCTTATATTTTCTTTGTTTAAAAAAATCATCATATTCACTACCTTTTATCTCATCATTTGCTCTTTTTGTAAAATAAAATCTTTGATCTCCAACTTCCATAAACTTTACAGTAAGTTCACCGACTCTGTTGCTCCTCTTTGATATCTTTTATGTCTCCTGATAAATTTGTTATAATATTTGTTATTCCTTGCGTTGTTAACTCTGCTAATCTTCGCTCAAGTTTCAGCGGATTGTTTATCAATCGATCTGTTTCAGCTTGTCTAGCCGCAGAATCAGCTATATTTGCTGTAAGTGCCTCAATTAGTTTTCTTTTTTCTTCATCAGATCTAGTAACAAGTTTTGCAGCAGCTGCTTCCTGTTGTTCTCTAACAACTCCAACCAAACCTTTTTCTTGCAGTTGTTTAAGTTCTTCTTCTGACAGTGGTTTAGTTTCAGGTTGTTTACCTAATAGTGCTTCAGTAACAGGCTTGAAAATTGTAGCTGTTGCTTATATAGCGGTTACTTGCCCACGTCGTGCTTCTTGTACTTTTTGTTTAAGTGATGCCTGAGATTAAGCAAGTTTTTTTTTTTTTAGATCTTCTATGTGTTGTCTGTATCTTGCTCGTTTGTCCATTATTATAATTATAAATTTTATAAAATTGAAACGCTTTACTGTAAGTAACTCTTAATACAACAGCGAAACATTTTAGTTGGATCATTTGTAAGTTTATCAAACAAGAAAAAGTTAAATTTATCTTTTGTAGCATTACGGTAAAGTTCAATAAACTTATCTTTTGTCACGCCACCACATTGCTGGCTTGCAATATTTCTAACGTCAACATTATCCAGTCCTGGAAATAAAATAAAACAACCCGTATTTCGCCGAATAAATCTGTCAAGATTATAAAATCCTTGAGCGAGATAAACAGAATTACACTGTTTGTTACGTGACAGTGAGAAATATGATCTTATTTTATTCATCTCCATGTTATTTAGTGGAATATCGTCAAAAACTACTATCTTATGTTCATCTGCATCAAGTTGATTAACTGGAATAAGATCTTCTGGCTGCCTAATTATAAAAAAATCTTCACCAGCTTTAAGATCATCACGAAGCTTGTTATTATATTCGCTTAATAACTCATACTTATCTTGCTGTGGATTGATTGTGTAAATATAAACTCTGTCGTAGTTAAAATTATCACCAAGAAGCAAATTCATAAGCAAATTTGTTTTCCCCGATCCAGTTCGCCCAACAATAAGATAATGACAATCAGGAAGTTCATTGTTATGTTTATGCTTCACTAGTCTCTCTGTATCAAAGTTTAGTATCGACGATTTTGCCGTTTTATATAATATTAAACTAGTGTTGATAATTTTATCTAGGACAGTAAATAATGAGCTACTATACAAAATTTGGAACACTATCAGATTTATCAACAAAAGGTTAACAAGGTGACTTATCCAAATATGCAACTCTTGATCGGCTCAAAAATGAAATCAATAATTTACTAAATCTTACCAGCGTAGATCCAGATGAAGTTGTCATTTTCCAGGACAAAGAAGGACGATTAAAGACGAGTAACGTAAAACTGTCAGATGTAGTTGTACGAAATCCAAGTGGGAATATTGTTATGACACAAAACAAGATTACAGATCTTGGAAACCCAACTGAGGATGGAGATGCTGTCACTAAAAAATACGTCAATGATTGGGACGCTTCAATTACTAATGAAATCAGAGCGCTCAAAACTGATTTTACCAGTCACGTGAACACATTTTTAAGTTTTCGCAGAAACATAAACAAAATTAGAGATGAATTTTTTGGAAATCCATCAAATGTTAACATTACACTCGCTAATATTAACACAAAACTCAATGATATTAACACAAAACTCATTGATATTATTAGTGGAATTCCTAATATTGTTGAGAAAACGAGTATGGTTAAAATTCCTCACAAACAGATTAAAAATATTGTGTATACTGTTGCATCTGGTTATAGTGGATGGACATCACAAAACAAATCTATCAAATATATTGCAGAAGTTACCGGTGTGTATAGATTGTCAGTGTTTAGCAGTGTAAAGTTTAAAATATTTACCACATATTCATGGCGTTATTTAGATGATGACATATTTGGAATATTATTTGTAATATTAAACAAAAATTCTGAGGAGGAACTTACACTTGAACCAACTGATAAAAATTTTGTAGGTCCTTATCGGTGGTGTTTGGAATTTGTAGCTGATTTATCATAACTATGTAAACAAATATTATAATGAAAAGAAGTATAGTTGATTTTAATCACATTTCAAAAGATATTCCAGAACAGGATGTGGACGCACTAGTACAATACTATAAATATTATCATAAAAAACTTTGGTGTGTTAAAAAATGCTACAAATACTACAACAAGATCCTTCGAGTAATATCATATCTACCCTTGTTAATGACCAGTTCTGGTATAATTTCAAGTGGGGTATCATTAAATCCATTTTTGTTAATTATATCTGGTATTGGTGTTTCACTGACAGCGGCGTGTAAAAAAGTAGAACCAAGACTTTTGATAAAAAAGCACGGATGTTTAACGTCAATTAAAACTTACAAGAAACTACTTGATCAGATCCGGTCTTACCTACGAGGAGTTAAATATAATATGGATGAATTATTACGTGAATTTCGTATTATTGACAATATGTTAACAGACATTCTACCAATGAGGGTTAGCAAGTATGAAAAAAAATATCTAAAAAAAAATATGAGTAACGTAAAAATTTATCTAAACTTAAGATATAATATAACTAAAATAATATCACTTACCTTCATCATTTTCATTCTAATGCTAGTTTAATTTCCACCTTGTTAACTGAAACGTTCTAATAGGTGTGGGAGGGGTGGGTGGGCCAAAACCCTCATTTCCCTGTTTTGGAAACCCTCATTTAATTTATACTTGTTTGGAGGGTAAAAAAATGAAGTGAGCCAAAACTCTCATTTCCTAATACTACTTTACAGCTAAAACAGTGTATGATTCGCAAGGGAACCAGCAATCAATTCAGTGTAATGCCTTAAAACTGGTATACATTGAAGAATCCTTTGGTGAACGAAGAAACATAGGCAGTTTCTTAAAATAGGCATACAAATGATTCCTTTGTAGATCCAAACGATATATCAATCAGTAAAAATATAACATATGTATGACAATATAAGTGAAACCTGCAATCATACAACATAGCGAAATCAAATATAAAACAGTGTAATAATCCTTAGAAGTAGTGACAACCATGCCATAGTGTAAAATGCTTTATATTATTGTAAGATTTTAGGAACAGAACAACATGAAATACAACACAATGCCTTGCAGCTGGGAGAACAGTGTTATATTTCTTAGGTTGGTTGGTTGAATTTGTACGGCGCACCAGCACAAAGAGGCCATTTAGCTCCATACAAAAGGTTATATTCTTCATTATATACAAATGGTAAAAAGGGTCTGTATCAGCCAGCGATACAAAATCAAATATCTAAAGGTAAAACAATAAGAATGGTAACGGTGATAAAAAATAGTTTCCCGATCAACGGGGATTGCAAATAATGTATGACAACGAAAACATAAGAAAGGTAATTAAAAGCTAGCGACCTTACATATATAGCACATAAAAATGTTTAAAATGATAACATAAAAGTTATAACTTATGATATATGTTTACTTCTTTAAGGAAGTCTATAACATATGAAATACTAACTGTATCAAAGAGCTCCTTCATGTCTTCACATTCTAATATTGATTACGTGTAGATTGGATGTCAAAACACTCCAGCATAAAGTGCTTAACTGTGAATGGTTCATTGCAAGATATGCATTCTTTCTTAGGGAAACAAATAAAGAATATATAATAAGTATGCAGTAGAATGCCTTAAAGATGTATATTATCAAGGCATGGTTTTAGAAGACAGCGAGTAAACATATAACACATTGGAATAACCCAAATCTGTATAAAACAGAAAATTGCCATAAAGGAAAATACTTACATTATAGTACAGTAGAATAACTACATTACATTATAGAGGAAAATTTACATTATAGTACAGTGGAATAATTACATTATAACACAGTATAATAACTGAAAGTAGGTGAAGAATAATACTGTACTTGGGGTTCCTCAAGGAAACAACAGTAGTAGGAAAATACAAGAATTCTGGCTCAGAGATATCTCCCAGGATATCCCCTCCCTCCAAACAAGTACAAATTCCCTGTCCCAGAGACAACACTAATTCCTCTCTCATTTTCACCATCAAGAAGAATCAATAAGAATTCTGGCTCAGTGATAGCAACCCGGTTTATCCCCTCTCACCAAACAAAGTCATAGCTATTCTACCAATCCCTCTACCATTTTCACCCCAAGAGAGTTCAGGCTCAAAGACCTCAAGGGAAAATTCTAGTCGAAAGACCTGCTGGTGTTTGGCAAAGACACTGTTTGGGATTATTTCATTAGACCTTATCACCAATTATCAACTGTGGGTATTAACAATATTTCATCATCATGATAATAGAGGCTAAACTTTATTCTACCGTTTACACAACGACGAGACTCAAATAAATATTTTATCTGTAGTTTATTAAGAGGATTATTTTTATCAATGAAATATAATTATGATCGATCAAGATTGATGCCAATTGTAGTATCTTTTTGTTGACTGATTGGATAATGAAAGTTTTTATATCCTGTTGACAACTTCTGGCAAATTTTTCAAGATAATTGAAATGCTCGCTGTTACCAGATCTAATAAGCGAAAGTTTAGCTTGTCACGGCCACTAAATTATATTCCTGATGATTCATTGTTTATTCAACTGTCAACTGTTTACCGTCGTATCATTAGATATTTGATCTTGCTTTTGTTGCTGTTTGTCACTGTCAAATTTTTAAACATAATTTCTAAAGTTTACACAAAATTTCATACCCTTGTCATGAAATATAATGTCAACTATAGATTTATCGTCTGATGAAAATATAATATCGAGTATAGATCTGTCGCCGCGACAATACCCAAAATCAAACGAACCTACTTCATTATCGCAATCATGTTTGTCATCAAAATTACTTAATCCACGTTAGATAATAAAATCTGTTTCAATTTTATAATTTGTTCAAATATATATATATATATATATATATATATATATATATATATATATATATATATATATATATATATATATATATATATATATATATATATATATATATCCGTTTGAGTAGTCGGCTAACACCATGCAAAAGTCCAATGCGCTCGTAAGGTTTTCCACTCTGGCGATTGTGACTGCACAACCGAGAGTTTGTTCATTGTTGAAACTATTCGCAATTCTTTTCCAGAATTGATTCTATAGTACTCAGTGCCATTTTAAAGCACGCAAGACACGTGTCTAGGGCCCTGCACTGGAGAGGGCCTCGCGACGGACCGAAAATAAAATATCGGTGTTGTTTGTGTTAGCAATTTAGTACTATATTAATAAATTTATTAAGAAATGACACACAAGCACATGGAATTGCAATATAATACTCTATATCTGAGACTGAGAGACTGAGACGGAATTCTGGTAACTGTTAAGGTTAGAGTTTGTGCTTCTTAAAGCGGCTCTGATGGCACTCAGATCAAAATCGACACTTTGCCTGCATACATAAAAATCGTCTATACGTGTGAAACATCAAGCTTGTACGTACTGGAGAAGAAACGATTCTAGCTGATACAAGTTTGAATAAACATAAAAGGCCGTGAGTTGGAATATAAACGGCTACATTATTAATGCAGATTATTTTGTTGTATAGTTTAGCGAAGTTGGGTCTGATGTGTGTTGCCTTGGGATTTCCATGCCACTGAAGCATATTTACTGTGATGCAATCATTCTTTGTTGCACGGGACATTGGTGGATAATGTATGAATACTAGTTTGTCTAGAACACGCTTCAGTCGGTGCGAGAAAAAGTGTGGTAACCACAAATTAGGGTAGCTTCGGCATTTTTTCGCTCTTACAGCCTACACCAGCAAGAAAAGAAAAAAAAAACAACAAAAAACAACAAAACATATAGAACTATTAGCATTATACTACTTCCTCTTTAAATTTTCTTTCTTCTATAAAATCCCAAGTTTGACAAAACTATAAACGCATGAGATTTACGTACTAGAAGAGCCATATACCACGTTTAGGATTATAGACAATTCCAACTTGAACCAAAAATAAGACATTTCGGCCCAACTTGAAAGACAATTCGGCCCAGCTCGAAGACAATTCGGCCCAACTTGAAAGACAATTCGGCCCAACTTTGTGATAGTTGTATCAAGTTTTTTTTTCTTCTTCAAACAAAAATTAGATACAAAGTAAGATATATATATATATATATATATAATTTAAGTAGGAGATAATATTTGTGACAATTTTATAGGTAGTAGAATAAATTAGGTTTTAGGAACAAACTGATCAAATTTTAACAAACTAAGGTATGATTCAAACTATACCAAAATGTCCTCTCTGTAAAATAGCCGAATATACAAAGAAACATGTCATACTGAATTGCGTTAAAATTAAGAAGGAAAGAGAGGAAATTATTTCAAATATCAATAAAACTGGAAATTTTAAGGAGTCCAATTTACTTTTTTTTAGATATAGATATTCCAACAAACGAATATTTGAAATTAATTGATTTCATATTAGATACCATTAAAAAATGTGGACAAATTATCAGCATAAGGAAGTAATTCCAAGAGTCTAAAATATTAATTAATGAAATGAAATTTTTTTCTCTTTTACACATTACCCTACACATGAGAGAGTAAGCGATGAGGAAAACGTAGGGCTAAACCACATGGCGGTACGCGAAGTGGGCAGGCCTACGGAAGAGTCACGGAAAAACTTATGTGTAGATGAAATTCAAATAAAGCTTTAACACCCAATCCCTACTTTTATCTTTAGGACTTCTCAACCAAAAGTTTGAGACAGAAAGCACACACACACGGAAATACAGCAGAAAATTTAACTTAAAAAATAACAACAATTATACTGTCTCAATATAAAATTGACCCACGTAAATAATTCAAAATAAATGCACACAAGTTTATATGCATACGAATGAATGATTAGAATGAATGAACAGAAAAAGGAGAGGATGTGGAATAAGAGAGAGATGCAATAAACTACCAAGACAAATGGAACTTAAATTAAGATCTAGAGGCTGGTCCTTACAGGAACACAATATAGCAACATACAATATAGCACTATACACATAGCAAACACAGGACCTAGGAGACCCAGTAGCACGGGTCACAAAACAGAACAGGGAATAACTCCGATGGACACATTAGGGAAAATACCCCAAACTAAAAGATAAGGAAAAAATACAAAAATAGAAATAAATAAGAAGAAAAATTTCCCTTTAACAGAACAATGCAACATATCAGGGGGAAAACAAAAACACATAATACTTTTTCTCGATAGTTTTTTCGGCTAAGTGGAGGGGGGACATCTGTCTGGTGCCCCCCCCCCCGAAGACAATTCGGCCCAACTCGAAAGACAATTCGGCCCAACTTTTTGATAGTTGTATCAAGTTTTTGTTCTTCAAACAACAATTAGATACAAAGTAAGATATATATATATATATATATATATATATATATATATATATATATATATATATATATATATATATATATATATATATATATATAATGTAAGTAGGAGAGAATATTTGTGACAATTTTTATAGTTAGTAGAATAAATTAGGTTTTATGAACAAACTGATCAAATTTTAACAAAGGTATTTTGATATTCTTTAAAAGAATATATATATATATATATATATATATATATATATATATATATATATATATATATATATATATATATATATATATATATATATATATAAGAGAAAACAGACTGACATATTCCGCGTTCTAATTAAAATACTTGTATCCATTTATTTTTTATGCTAAAAAATATTTGCATCTGCACAACGACATTCTCAGTTTAAGTAGTCCGGTCCAATTAACTATATTTATTTATAAAACAATAATACTTAACAGATAATATTCTACAGAATACGTTTACATTTTTCTTAGAGTAGCGACACCGTACATGAGGTATTATAACAAATATATTTAATTTCAGGCTTAAGATTGTAACACTGCTTTATATATGGCGGTTATGGGTCAAAACGGACCTGTACCAATAAGGCCCGCGACCAAAACGGACCAGTGCTTAAAAGGCCCGGTCAAAAACGGCCCAAACCAAAAAGGCCCACTCAAGTATCAAATACCAATTACTAGTAGCGTGTCGAATAAAATTAACTATTACATAAATATTAAATCCTTGTTTCACAGTGAAATGTTTATAAATATTGTGTAGCATTAAATCTTTGTGCAGTATGTCACAGTCGTACCTCAGTGATCAAGAAAATAATTGCTACACGCTACTATATGTTCTGCGTAAGATGAACAAAGAATGCAAATAATAATAGTGTAAAAAAATCATTGGAAGTAAAGCGAATCAATAATATCTTTGTTATAACATCAAGACTGAAAACGAGTTATCGTCCCACACATGTGGTTTGTGCATGCCAACTTTATAATAATTTTTCTTTAGTTATTTAATGACGAATAATCTTCGTAGCGAAGACTATTGACTCTTCATGTTTGACATAGATTCAATATCGTTAATACATGTGTATGTGTGGTTCATTTGTGTTGATTTTATTATTATTTAAATAGACATCTGCTAAATTCTGTACCTTGCGTTGTGGTTGCAATGAATGTCAAGACAAAATTGAAAAAGAATTAAGAGGTTATTTATATTGGAAAAAATTAACAACAAAAGGTTGGATAGAAAGACAAAAAGAAAAGATATCAAGTATAAACAGCAAATGAAAACAAACGCTAATGCCATTTCAGATTGATAAATTTGTTAATAGAAACACGTATTATTGATAATACATGAATATTAACATCTAACATCAAATACTAAAACAATATTTAACATAAGGGACGTCAGATAAATTTAACAGCAAAATATAGTAAACAATAATACAATAACAGCAACAAATAAGGATCGGACTATAGAACATGCAGACATAGATGTTCACTTTTCAACACAAAAAACTTACAATTCAACAAAAGTTGCATACACTTGCCCTTCTAATTTGACGCATCTTTAGAAATATCTTACGCTTAGTATACAAAAATATTTACTTTATTCATCAATCTAGGTGTATTCACAACTCTGGTATATTTGACCCGTTTGTGGCATACAAATGTTTGACTATCTTTTCATTAATTGGTTACCATTACAACAACGTTATTTGCTGCTGGTGTGTTTGTGCGGTCTTCTGGTGCAATTTACGGCTGGATGGAACAACGGATTCAACAATGATGCGGCTACGCCCTGGAGCCCTAATCAAACCAAAACCCCTTATAAGTCAATCCCTCTTTGGGCTCTGGAGTCGACGCTAATATTACGATGTAGGATGTTGCTACAGTGTTAATCTTTAAACTCTGTGACTATACAGATCACCTACGGAGCTCAAAAACTTTGAGGTTTTAATCTCGTGATGCAGGTACCGGTCCCAAAGTGTATTTAATGCATTTTCTAATCTGTAGCTTCGTCTGACACGTCCTAGGTCGTTACACTGGACAGCTAAGCGCACCAGATCGGCCTCCCTCCGCAGCAGTGGCACTAACCGGCAGAACCCCAGTCCTATAAAAATTGTCAAATATATTCTCTCCTACTTAAATTATATATTTTACTTAGTGTCTAATTGTTGTTTAAAAAAGAAAAAAAAATGATACAACTATCACAAAGTTTGGTCAAATTGTCATCGATTTTGGGCCTAATTGTCTTTCAAGTTGGGCCGAATTGTCTTATTTTCGGTCCAAGTTGGGCCGAATTGTCTGTAATCCCTCAGTAATCGTTAAAAAAACCTGTTAAAATCATATGACACATCAATATCCGTTGAAACCCGAGGCACGGGAAAAAGTTGTGATTGTTGAGATTTGTATTTGCGTCTTAATTGTGATTATCAGAACTTCCTAACCTATTAAATAAATCTAAGACAGAAAACGGGTAAAGGAAGTGTGAAAAGTACAATGCGATTGCTGATTTTTTCATGACATTTGGTTCACAATTTGCGTAATCGGGAAGGTTCTGCTGTTTGCTATCAGCACTTTAATTTTGTCTTGGTGTTAATCCTCATTGGCCAGTACTTCAGTTTTCGCAGCTTTGAATTTAGCAATATATGTAAAAATGTCATCGACTTAGAAGTTAATAGATATGGGTACCGTAGAAAACTATTTCTTCTTCTTCTTCTTCTTCTTCTTCTTCTTCTTCTTCTTCTTCTTCTTCTTCTTCTTATTATTATTATTATTATTATTATTATTATTATTATTATTATTATTATTATTATTATTATTATTATTATTATTATTATTATTTAATTAATCGGCGAATAGAGTAGAATATCAAAGACCCTTGATACCCATGGCATATGTTTTACCCTGGCTTCATGGATGTACTTCAAAGAGGCTATAGTTATTGTTATTACATCTTTTAATTGATTCTTCCTTCGAATTCTTCTTTTTTAGTAATGTGTGTTTAGCGGTTTAGCGTAGGCCTATATATATATATATATATATATATATATATATATATATATATATATATATATATATATATATATATATATATATATATATATATATATATATAAATATATAAATATATATATAGATATATATAAAAATATATATATATATATATATATATATATATATATATATATATATATATATGCCAGTGCATACGTTCACAGGTAGAATTTAATTATTGTACATCATTGACAGTCGTTCTCACTTCGAAAAGCAAAATAAATATTTGAAATGAGGAAAAGGTGACCTTACTTTCTTTCATACATTACACTCATTATATCCCAAATTAATAAAATAATTCAGTTACCTAAGGCAAGAATTTTGAACTATACAGTTAAAAAAAACAAAAAAAAACCATTATATAAGAATTGTCCAAATATATTTTGTCTGAGTTATTTTATGCATATATAAGTTATAAGTTATTAAGTATTTTCTTTAGAAAAAAAAAAAAACTTTTTAAAACTATTGTCAGTTGCATTATTAAGTTGGGCCGAATTGGGCCGAATTGTCTTCGAGTTGGGCCGAATTGCTTTCAAGTTGGGCCGAATTGTCTTATTTTCGGTCCAAGTTGGGCCGAATTGTCTTGGGCCGATTTGTCTTTGGGTCGAATTGTCCAATAGCCCCACGTTTAATGCTGCAGGTTTAATCATGAATTGTCCCCAAAGGATGGGCAGGTGTCGAATCACGCAATGTTTTGTGGTATACGAGCCGCCGGTACTAAAACGTCTTCGTTTTGAAATAGGCATTTCCATTTCCGGTTTAGAAAAACGAGGCAGTATGAAGCTACTTCGCTAGCTAGCGGGAAATATTCAAATATTTTACCTTCATTCTTCTTGCATATAGCATTTTCACAATGCTTGATCCATGAAAAAGTATGCACTTGTATTTATATTTTATTTGCAGTTAGTCGTTGCGCAGAGTCCTTAAAATTGCATGCATTGCTTGCCATAAAGCGGTCAATACTCAGTCGCATATGTACATTGTCAATTGATGGGCAAGCTTTTAAAAGCAAGCTGGATTTTATATAATGTCTGCCCATTAAACTGAAATTAAGCTTTTGTGAAATTCCTTTGGAAAAATATTTTGTGCATAAATATATTAACCTTTTCACTTGAATAGACGACTTTATTGTTTCCTCAACGCGTAAGCAAAGGGGGATAACTTCGAGCTTCTCAAACTGGCATGGTTACCAATTATCGTGATGTACCAACTTTCGTAATTTTCACCGCATGGGAAGGGGTTAAACAATCTTGGTAGGTGACAAATTATTACAACTGTTATATAAAAGATCTTCCAAACCTTATACATTTTAATTAACTCTAGAAACCTGTATTGCAACCCTAGACCAACAAGTTGAATTACCCTGTTCTTTCTTTCATTTCTAACATTACTGGTAGTAGAGACCAATTGTGCCATGCTGTATTTCATAATGAATCTTTCACTCTTCAATCAGTTCTAACTATCAGATGCAAATAAATTTATTGTGACTATTATATGTGATGATATGTAAAACCACAGGGGCATGTATCGTTGCTTACAATTTACTGTCATACATGTACTATATAATAAATGTAAGGGAGGACACTTCAATCCATTTTCACATTACCTATTTAAGAATAAACTCTGATATTTCAAGCATCATTTTGTGTAGCGTAATAAATTTGGTAATGATGTTTAGCTCAGACATTCAATTTTGTATGCGTATCCAAAGTGTGGCTTACTATCACACCTTTAAGGAATGCCAGACCATTTTTCTATGGTACTGCCCAACATGGCCCTGATCGCGCCCACTTGATATTCAAGAACAACGTGCTGAATAGAATACTCCCTTCTCATTGGCCAACTGAAAATAAATTATAAACAAATGCAGTATGTCATTTTCTTTGAACCAATGAGAGGACAGTATTACATTCAGCCCAATTTCGCTTGCTTATCAAGCGAGCGCGATCAGAACCATGTTTGGCACCACCGTGGGAGAATGGTCTGGCATTCCTTAAAGGTGTGATAATAAGCCAAACTTTGGATACAAATTCAAAGTTGAATGACTGAGCTAAACATTGGTATCAAATTTATTATGCTATGCGAAATGTAGCTAGAAATATCAGCGTTTATTCTTAAATAGGTTGTGCAAGAAACGACAAAAGTGTCCTTTCTTGTATTTATTTTATAGTACATATATCATGGTAAATTGTAAGCAAAGATACAAGCTCCTGTTTGTAATACCCCTCTTTTGACTCGTGGCATTAAATCCTTTAAAACGCTTTTTTAATATTAACCTGTCTGAAAAGAACACCTCTGCATCCAACATTCAGATTGTTGCACATACATGTGACTCTACCGGCGGTAGGGAAAAATAGTTTTAAAGACCGTCTACCGCACATACCGTTAAGTAGTCAAATTCTATGAGTTTTGAAAATTTCATGAAATATTTTTATTTTTTTTAAATTCTTTTTTTTTATGTGTTCTATCAACACATTATGTAAAGCAGTCAGAACCAGTCTACTGGGAAGCAGAATTAATAGACCTACAATATAACTGGTGTGACCATATGTGATTTGAGGAGTGGGATTACAATTGTTAGCATGTGGACACAAGTGGCTAATTGATTATGTTATTGTTGTAATTTGGAGAGTTTAAGACCAAATGTGGGATGTTTTTTGAGGTGTTATAAATAATAAAAGGATCAAAGGTAATCCTTGATGACCATAAGTCTTTGACTAAAACTCAGTTGATATATCGTGGAAGGAAGATAAAACAGAAACCAACCAAAAAAATGATCTTTGCAGAAACACTTAATTATTTTGATTCAGTGTCTTTTAATTGTTATTGTATTGCTCACGATGGTTTAAAATGAATATTTAAGGCAGCTTGTATATTTTTTTTTAATTCATGTCGAAATGCCAAAACATCCGCTTTCTCCCAATGCTAAGAATCCACCAGCTAAGAAATAATACAGCAAGTTTAACAATGCTTGGATACCAGAATTTAAGTGTGTGCAGGCTAGTAGCAAAGGTCCTGACTTTACATTGTCTTCCATGCAAATTGAATTTTTAGGTTGCATATGGAGGAAGAAATTATATCACCAGGCATATACAGCCACCATCACATAGGAGCAACAATTCTTCTATAACAAAAACACCACATTGAAGGCATTATTTGGGACTGGATCAAAAGTGGATAAAAAACAGAGGACATTCTCCATTCTTCACAAAATCCAGAGTGATTCAAGGGAAAGTCTGGACCAGAAGACTATTGAGAGCCTGCTGACTGTTAAGATTAACAATCACAGTGAATGTCACCAGTGGTCGCCAGACAATGATCTTCTGAAGGAAACTAAAGGTGCATGTGGATTGTATAAAAAAAAAAATATGTGCTTGTAACATTTTCCATCAGATTCTGAATCTGAATCATGTGCAAAATTGTGTGTTGTATTATAATATGAAGAGAATACATATTTTGTGACAAATTTAACTTGTTTTGTTTTCAATTCCTTTAAAACATAAAATTTATGTTGATAAAAAAATCTCCTGAACAAAATTGGTAAATCTATTGTTTAAAATACTGGTTCTGTCACAGGTATGGTTGCATATGTGGAAAGCAGCATCAACCCAAGACAAGAGTAATACCTGTAAACTTTTCTGGCAAGGACAATATCACTATGAATCTACTACTGCTTGCAGAAGAACTACAGTTGTTAAGTCATGCTTTTTCGCTTGCCTTGAAGTGATGCTGCCTTCAACCTTTCACATCCGGGGTGGATGCTCTAACCACTAAGCCACCAGAGGGATCTAGATTGTCAGCAGTTGTGAATGATTATTAGTCAATTGTCTTTTTATTCGTTAAGTGAGAGGTCATCAGATAGCTGTGGCAAGTTCAGGCATTCTTTTCTATTGCTATGTATGACAAACTGTTGTGAAATCTGCTCCCACATTGCCAATTCTGTGCTGATAACACGTGTATCAACATGAAGATATTCTGGACTTGTAACCCATTTGCAATTTAAGTATTTTATTATTTAATAGCCACTTTGACACAAAGTTTCTCTGTTGCTTTGTATCTTCTCTACCTGGATCAGATTTTGAGGTCAACACTTCCAAAGTATCATAAAGTGAAATGTGCTACATTTAATTGTGACTGGTGATCATTGTTGTTAGACCAGGATAAACATTAACTGCCAGTCATAACCAAAGGCAGCTTATTCACTGCATGACTTAAGGAAGTGCAAGTGTCCAAACTTTAACAAATTATACATGAAGCAGCAGTGAAACATGTCACAAAAAAGTAAAGTAATTAAATCATGAATGTGAACAAATTTGTAGTGCCTTCTTTTGCATTGATATTTGTTATTGGTGACTGAACATGCCAGTGGGAGAAAATATTGTCACAATTGGCATTGGGGCAGACATATAACCACAAGAGTTACCTAGCATTAATTTGTAGAAAGGTCGTTAATAGTTTTCCTATTTTCACTGATTGGAATGAGTCCCTGTCATAAAGGCAGATGTTTTGCATCTATATGATGTTTATTAAGATGGATTAGGTTATTATTCTTCTTGCACAGGAGCTGCATCTTGAAGAAAAAAACTTACTGCCATCCAAATTTAAATTGGTAAAAGGTTTCTTTAAAGCATTCATGCAATGCAGATCAATGGGTGTGGTAATGAAGATGAGACATACAAATGGAGCACCTTGAAATGGCTATAAAGGTTGAATTAGACTTATTGATGAATAGCAGGTACTTTAAGTATTTCTTTTTGTTTTTATCTCAAGAATAAGTCTAAGTTTATCTAATCTGGAAATATGACCAGTATGTTGACATCTGTGAAAGAGCACCATCCTACCAATGACAATCCTTTTAAAGCACCACCCTACCAATGACAATCCTTTTAAAGCACCACACTACCAATAACAATCCTTTTAAAGCACCACCCTACCAATGACAATCCTTTTAAAGCACCACCCTACCAATGACAATCTATTTAAAACACCACCCTACCAAAGACAATCCTTTTAAAGAACCACCCTACCAGTGACAATCCTTTTAAAGCACCACCCTACCAATGACAATCCTTTTAAAGCACCACCCTACCAATGACAATCCTTTTAAAGCACCACCCTACCAATGACAATCCTTTTAAAGCACCACACTTCAAAGACAATCCTTTTAAAGCACCACCCTACCAATGACAATCCTTTTAAAGCACCACCCTACCAATGACAATCCTTTTAAAGCACCACCCTACCAATGACAATCCTTTTAAGCACCACACTAACAATGACAATCCTTTTAAAGCACCACACTTCAAAGACAATCCTTTTAAAGCACCACCCTACCAATGACAATCCTTTTAAAGCACCACCCTACCAATGCCAATCCTTTTAAAGCACCACCCTACCAATGACAATCCTTTTAAGCACCACACTAAAAATGACAATCCTTTTAAATCACCACACTAACAATGACAATCCTTTTAAAGCACCACACTACCAATGACAATCATTTTATAGCACCACACTGCCAATGACAATCCTTTTAAAGCACCACACTACCAATGACAAACCAATGACAAGTCTATTAAAGGACCACCCTATTGATGACAAACCCTTTAAAGGTAACATGGCCTTCAAGTTATTATGTGTATTAGTAGTCTTTCATAGGTTAAATATCAAGATTTGTAGGAATATACAGGAGTATCGTTTTACCACAAGTAATTATTGTTCTTGCCATCTAGGTATAGTTTGCTCAGCCTACCCAGATGGAGTCCAGAAGATTGCAGATTTTGAAACCAAGGGTCCAAAACTATTGTTTAAGGGTCCTATAGAGATCTTGGTATAAAGATTTCTTAATAAGACAAAATGGATACCAAGTATTGTCTTGATGTATACATGCAAATTTTCATGTAAATCCTATCATGTTTCTGTTTGTACCATGGTGATTTTCATATATTTTTTTCTTCAGATGACTGGAAACACAGGCTGAAACAGAACTGTTAGAATCAGTTTGTAACCACAACAGTATACATTTTTAAATAAAGACCAACAAGTGATAGAGGAAACATGTCAAAAACTGACAAGCAACCACAGAATGATAAAGCAGAAGACAGGTTTGTGTTTACAAGTCAAGGTCACTTCTAAAGGAAATCTCTTCATTATTTTTCATCATTTTCTTTAATTGAATCTGTCATAAAAGCATTATTTTAATTGCCATCTATTTAAACTTTTATAAAGTGTATAATGATCTTTTTGAAGTGTGTGTCATTGTCTCAGTAATAATTCATTGATTATTAGTGACTTTTCTACAAGTACAAATTCTCATCAACAATCTTTTTTAATTGCTTTGACCAGTCATTACATTTCTCTAAATTAGAATGTTGGCGGCATTTCCCACCTTTGTTCCACACAGACTTAATTATATGTTCCTTTTCTTAAGTTCCTATGGCAAAATTATTCACAGTTGCCAGCGTTATTGTATATACAATTTTTAACTTTTGAGAACCAATAAGTGCCTTTATTGTTGTAGGGTATACATCTTCATAGTATCTCATTGATGCTGTCCAACCATGCAAAATTTGCAAAATTGATCATTTGCAGTTATCAGTGCATGACAGCTAGAACAGTAAAACCTGAACACCTGCCAAAATATTCTGTGATGCACAAATTGTTTCAACAAAATCAGGAAGTGTTTGGTTCTCTGTAAGGTTATCCAAATCCACTTTTATTTGGTTTTATTTTGTCTTGTGTTTTCCTTGCATCTTTCAAAATCCATGTGTGCTCAAGACAATGGCAGCATATACATTAATAGGAACGATTTATAGTTGCCTCTGCCAGGACTTCTGGCTTAGATAACTTGGAGACTCTTAGTTACTTTGGACACATCTCAGGGGATTGAATAGAAATGATTGAAGTTTCTCAGAATTGGAGTCAGGTTGGAATCAGACACCATGTCATGAACCAACAAGTAACAAAAACAAAAACTTGCTCGAATCTCATGGATCAGTCATTAGAAAGCTAGAAACACTAGCCAAGCACATACCACACAGATTGTTAGAAGGATTTCGCTGCACAAATTTTAATATTCACAATGCAATCAGAAACAGATTACTTGATGAAAATTTTAGCATAGCACTGGATACATGGAAGGGAAGAAGGAAAAATATGCTTTCTCTTTACAGATTAACATTCATGATGCGATCAGAAATGGGTTGGCTTTGAAAACAATGTCAGTAGAATAATGTTAATGAAGTTAAAGGATTTAAATTTCAACAGAGTAGTTGATACATGGACAAGGAAAGGTTTAGCTGATAAAATCAGATATGGGTGGACACTAGAGGGAATTGTAAAATCAGATATGGGTGGACACTAGCGGGAATTGTAAAATCAGATATGGGTGGACACTAGAGGGAATTGGGGGAGTTAATCTGTAAGATTTACTTTCTTTTGTATGAAATGGCAGCAATCAACAGTTTCTTATTTTGCATAAGGTTAGAATTTTAAATAAAAAATTTCCATGGGTTCCCTTGCTGTTTAATAAAAACCATGCATAATATAGGTATTGTTCAAAGAACCTTTAATTCCTTTTATTTTTGTCTATTATTTGATGGATGTAATATGGGTTATAGATTGTACAGCTTGGCCTTCAGATGTGCACCTTTAAAAAAAGTGCTAGCTCCACTTGTTCATTTTCACTTTCTGAACTTCAGAGATAAATTGTAAGATCAGAGTCAATAACATTTTTTAACATATTTTACATACATGCCAATAATTATGCTTTCAGCATAATCATTACACTTTTCTCAAAATTAGACACGTAAACATATATGGATTACATGATTTCAGTATATCCTCCTTAAAATATAAATAATTTTCTCTTTTTTATTAACATCCATTAATCCGACAGAATATTCTAGAAAAGATGGCTTCTATGTAACTATGATATCAGAGAATGCTTGTCAGTACACTTGCATGCACTTTCCTAACAGTACTATGTTCTATTTATAGTGGCTGTCCTATTTAAAAGAAACATGCTGGTTTCTCCTGTCAAGCATTTGACCTCTGATTCTATTTATAGTAACTGTATGGCTTAGTGAGGAGTGACCAGACTGGTTTTCTAAATTTTATTCTTTTCTCGCAGAGTCTTTAATTCATATTTGGTACATAACCAGCCTGAAGGATATTTGGCACTGATTTAGTCTGTCAGATTTGTGTGTGTCCTTGAGCATAAATGTTTTCAGGTAATTTCACAGCTGGATTACATAAAGATGAAAAAACTGATTCAGAAACGAATACATAACACAGCGTTCCATTTTAGTGCAAGTTCACGCCCATCGCAGGCTGTGTGGCAAGGATATTAATATTATTCATGGTGGTAAATTTGATGTTGAGCAACACTTAGAACTAAAGAAAACTTGAATTATACTAACTCCAGTACTAAGGTAACTTCTTTTTTACAACAAAACTCAATTGTGGACATGAATGTTAGAAATGAGAAATACAAAATTAGTATTAACCAGATGGAAGTAATAATTATGATGACAAAAAGTTGTACTCAGTCTGTGTAAGAGACTTTGACAATGAAAACAAGGAAGTCAAAGGGCTCTTATTTCATTACCTGAATTACAGACCTGTTTACCCAACCGTATTTGTACGGAATAAAGCCCATCCGTACGGTCATACGGTCATTGAACTGAAAATACGATTTGAGGTTGCATTTATTTATTACTTTTTAAAATTAGTTTTTTAAGCCGTTTTTTTTCGTTTCATTGTATTGTCTCTTCGGTCCGCATCCGCGTCCGCATTTTGTGCCACATCACTTATTTTGACATTCCCAACATCCGGTTGTTTAAACAAAAGAAAATGCCGCCGACAAGAAAGTTTCAGCACGAAACTGATGATGAAAATGGAAAGTCTAACACAGAAAGCAGCATTTTCTACCAGTTTATTCTACTCTGTGGCTATGCCTTAAACCATCATCAAAAGGAGAACATTTTGTGCATTGCACTGTTTGCAACTTAGACCTTTCCTGTGCACATGGTGGAAGGAATGATTGTTCACGGCATGTGGAATCGGAAAATCATACAAAATTGAAATCATTAGTGAATGGAAATAGAAACATTTTGTCAATGATGAAAGGAAAGGAAGTCAGTGATCAAAACATACTTCAAAAATAAATAACACGTGCTGAGGCGATTCTATGTGAGTTGATCGCAAATATGAATTTGTCATTGAGTACAGCTGACAATTAACGGAAGCAATGAAAAATAATTTATTAACCGTATTTACATTCTAGTAAATATTGACAAAGATGATACTAGATTTTATCAGATAAATAAGATTGCCTTCACCTATCTAGATAAACTTATTATTTTCTAAGTGGATGGGTGGTAACAATGTCATAATGTTTTATATCAAGTCGTCCTTAACCATATAAAATAGAGAATTGGCTTTAATTAAAATGTTATGGATATGTGTGAAGCTGAGGAAACAGAATTTCTAGAGAAAGTAACGGAGGTAAACAACAATAAATTTGGTTATGTTGTATTTTTTTGTGGTTTTTATCACTATAATATGAACAGGATGTTTAAGTCAGTGGTGTTCAATTTCTGCATATTTGTGCCTTGAAACACAATTAACTGAATACCAGCGTCTTTGCAAACTAAGAGTTATTTACACAATATTGTATAGTCATTATGTCGTGAAATACTACATAATGATAATTATAGTATATTGATAGTATCTACTATTTGTGTGCTGAAAAATACTGACTGCGGTCTGAAAATACTGACAGGCATTGCTTACAATACTGACAGGAAAATTTATGGGTAAACTGGTCTAGAATTATCAGTAAATTCAACTGTAGAAAACATTCTTTATTTTCATGATAATGCTTTGAATAAATTGGCAGAACTGTATGGGGTTTTCAGCTGATAATGCATCAGTGATAACTGGAATTCATAAAGGAAATGGTCTCTTCGTCATTTGCTGCATGAAAGGCTGCCATTAAATTAAAAGGAAAATGCCTGAAGCATCAAGTTGGCATTCAACCTGACAATGTACTTCATGCAGACAGAATTGATTATTTTTATCTTATTTCCCAGCTAAACAACCCAATAACTGGAAGATATAAATTTACTCTTCTTTGTCAGATTACTTAAGGAATATTGGTTCTTTAACATTCAAATGCTGGCAGTGATAGATTACTCTGTATTATTAGCAAAAGTTAAACTGAATTCAGATACAGGCTCAGTAATCTAGTAATTAGTGCTCTACTGGTGTGCAAAACATTCATAGTCACAGCTGGTACAAAGTGTTTTGAAATGCAACATGAGTGTATGTTGTTTTTTTAAATCCGAAAGTGCCTCATATATGAAAACTTGAAGCAGTAGTTGATGTTAAAAGACAGTATAGGTAAAAAAGAATAATCATTGTTCATATGTTCATTGAATTTGTATCATGTTATATGTGGTTTATTCTTTGTCTTGTTAGATTACTCTTTTTGTCCACATAGATTACACTTTTTCCTCGCCAGAGGTTGGCATGTATGTTTTTATATTGGGTAATTCATTCACTGTACTCCTCAGAAGCTGGTATTTTCTAGTCTGACAAAATTTATTTTCCCTATTTTAACAACTGCTGAGGATAGTGTACTTTTGATTAATTCAGGCTGATTTATTTTTAGCACAAGGGAGCAATCATTATAGTTAGCAGTGTGCTAAGATCATATACAGTTTCCAAACATACAATATCCAAAGAAATGTCAGTCATATTACATCAAAGTAACATAGAGATGTGCCAAAATTCTCTCCACTGCATGTTTTAAATGCAAACAACTTCACTTTTTATACATTACACTCTGAAAAGCACATAATAACTGGTGAGTGCCCCATATATAGATGGAAAGACATTTATAGTCTTTCAGAGACAGATGGATTCTGATGTGGCAGGGAGTAATTTCATAATGTTAATGAGATAAAGATAAATATTTTCAGCGAAACATTATTTTCTGAAAAAAAAAATATTAAAAGAATTACTTAGATTGTCTGCTCAGTTAAAATTTATATATCCTGGTTGTGGTTAGAAATTGGCAATGAAAGCAAGGCCTGACTTTTAAGTCTCTGTTAATGTTTAGTCCTTGTGTCACTAACTGTCCATACTACATTATGATAGAACATGTGACACCATTTTTTTTCTAAATATGGTTTTAGAATCAATGTACTCCCTTGCATAAACATATAAACATACACAGCAACAAATGAGTTGGAATGCTTTCAGCCCTAACCCCAGGTCTATGTCAGAGTTTTAGAAAATCATGAATATAAATGGACTATCCTTAATTAATTAATCCTATTGTTTAAAGTTGAAATCTTGACTCATTTAGAAGGAGTTGTGTGGCATTACTTGTGTGTGGACTATAAAATCTATGCATTGTCTCTCAGACAATTAATGATTTCTGATAAATAAAATCTATTTTGTTCATCATTGTAAATTGAAATGTTTTACTACAGTAAAAGACATCATGAGTACATTTTTTAGACTCATTTTATTTTTAGAATAACTGGATAATGAAAATAGAGGTTGCTCATGGGAAATGGTAAAACTGGCAGTTACAAACATTTGACCATTGTAAATAGGGTTTGCCTTAGAAATGTATTTTGAATAAATATGATTGTTATTATTATTATTATTACATTATCAAGATTATTTTCATCTACTTATTTAAAATTATAAACTCCACAGCAGTTGTAACCATATAATTATTGCTTTACCTTTTGTATCTGTGTGGCATGCAGAATGCCAGTAAAATGTGCTGACAAATTTAGCCAATCTGATGACATTGATAAAAAAAACAGAATCCAGTAGATTTGCTATAAAGTTTTTTTACCAATTTGAATTGTTTACTTTTAGAACTGGACGTGGAGTTAAGAGAAAGGGTTTACTAGAGTCAGATGTAGATGAAATGAAAAATGGCTCACCTGAACCTACCAAACAGCTCCGAAAATGTGAGAAAGCTGGCTGTCCTGCTAAAATCCCCATCTGTTTTGCCAGGTCTTCAGCAAGGTACCTTTACCAAATATATTTGAGTTCTAGTTTTAAGTATTTTATTATAGTAAAGATGTAGCACTGTTTATTAATTTGCTTAATTATCACTAATTATTTATTGCTAACTTATTTTTCTCATCAAATCATAGATTATCAATGAATATGGTAGGCTAAAATCAAAGAAATGAATAAAAGTTAGTACCTGATTAGGCATTGGTTAGTTTTAGGTCAGCTATTCTCAACCTAAAATCATAACCCAAATCAGGGTCATGGGGGGTGGTGGGCCTCATTAGATTTTTCATGGGTCATTGTGAAACCTGAATTTTCTTCATATTTCTAAGTCCTTAGATCAGAAAAAATTAAATGATGGTGCTGCATTTACAAGTTGAAAGGTACTAAGGTCAAACATTACTGGAAGATGCATAATTGTTCTTGGCACTGAACAATTACATGTATTAACTTTACAGTGTGATCAAAAGGATTATAAAGTTGAAAACAAGTGAGTGTTACCTTTGCAAAGGTTTAACGGGTCATGTACACTGGCAGAAAATGTCGGAATTAAAAATCTAATTTATGGATTTTAGATCAAAACTGTTAGCACAGTGTTTATACAGCAAATTCAATATTAATTAAAGTACTGGTTGTTAGTACCTGCATGTAAATGTAAGCAATATATATATACAAGTAAATACCTGTTGTATACAACATTGATGGACATGTCATTTTGTGGCAGTTGATATTTAATTTACCTGTAATATTGTAACATAAATATCTATATATGAATAACTATATACAAAAACTGTCAGGTAACAGATAAACACAGTATATACCATATATGAATTTAAATGGAAATAGCGGCATTGAAATCTAAAAATATTATAATTGACTAATATCGTGTAGAGCAAATATATAAAGATTCCAACAGTACCCTTACATTATCAATTTTATAAATTTTTCATGTTGCACTTATAAAACGACGACTGTTCTGCATGAATCAGTCAGTTTGTGAGTATATATGTTTTGTATATATGTGTGTGTGTGTGTGTGTGTGTAGCAAGTCTTATTGTCAGGGGTCCTGTTGATTGCCAATTGAGAATCTCCACCAAAAAAAAAAATGTTGGGAATCATTGTTTTAGAGAATCATTCTATTGATGACATGAACAGTTAATTGTATATGGTTGATTTGGTGTTTGTTATTTAGCCAAATGTCCATATTTCTTCTTTCAGCACATATTTTTGTTTTTTGTGTTTGTCAGATATAGAAGTCTACCACTGTTGGTTTGACTTTTTGTTGTTCAGCATTACTCACAATAATCAGATTTAAAGTCAAATAAGCTGAAGCTTCAGTAACTACCAGCTTGTCTTAAATTTTCTTCATAAGTTTTTTATAGCAATGAAATAAAATTTTGTATATAATTTAAACAATTTGAAGATTGCATTGAACTGATTTTCTATTTTTAGGTGCACAGGTAGTGGTTACACTTCTCGCTGGTATCATGTGACTTCTGGAGAACATTTCTGCAATGAATGCTTTGATCATTTCTACAGAAGGTAAAGTGTGTGTTGCTGTGTATTTTAAGGTTCATCCATGTAAAAATAGTCCTTTTTCATTGTCTACACATATAGAAAATAAAGAAAAGGGTTCCTAAAGACAAATGCTGTTTCCTCCATAGTTTGAAAAAAAAATCGCCTGTTTAAATTCTCCAAGAGTGGCCAATTAAATTTCATCCAAGAAGAAGTAATAAGTTTAAAAAACAGTTCCAGCAAAAACATATTTGGGACCCAGAGAAGACACTTAATTATCAACCATAGATGCAATTAGAACTTTGTATAATCTATGCATAAACTTAATAATTATGTTTCCAGTCCACTGACCATCCATATATATATGTGTGTGTGTGCATGTGTTTTGCGAAAACTGCTTACCCTAATTCTACAAACATTGCAACAGGAAACACATTGTTTTCTTTGGCCAAACCAGGCATATATTTAAAACACCACTGCCTTTCCAGGGTACCCTGTGTGTTTAGATGGAAACAGCCCCAAGAGGATTTCATTACTACAGCTGCACACCATTATAAAAGCTGTACAGTTAACCCATCAAAATTCATTGTGCTCTGTTATAACACAAATTCAGATATAACACGGTCATGGCATGGCTCCCGAAATTTCATTTACCTTATTATTGTATTTTTCTCATAAACAAAACAAAAATTTATAAAATTTTTAAGTTTAACAGTTTTGTGCTAAAATAGTCATCTACAATATGAGTATCTGAACCCATGACTGAAAACTTTTGAGAACTTTGATGTTTGTATATTGTTGAAAAATGACAGCTCATAAATGTTACTGTTATTACTTCTTGTCCATGAACAATGAAGCCATCAAGTCTACTTTGTGTTTGTGTTCAATGCATTCCTATGCAATCATTGCTCCAACAATATCTGACATATGTTCTATAAACTGCATACACAACTAAGCAACAAAACTGTTGGCTGATATAAGATTCTCACCTGAATTTATAAATCATAACACGATCTATTTCTATGGCTCCCAAGTACCATGTTAATAGGGTTCACACTGTAGTCACCTTTACCCAGTGGTCACCTGTTCACAATGATCTTTCCAATTCTAATACACTCCACCCCATCCACAAATATTTTCTGCTTTTGTCCTGCATGTAATTGTAACCTGCCTTCCATGTTCAGCACTTACATGTTTCCTAACCAAACAATAGTTTCTCCCTGCCTTAAGCAGTCACTGAGGGTGTAACTATGGTAACCGTTCTTTTGCTTCACATTGAAGGTGTTGTTTAAATTATAGAAAATCATGTGAATTGATGTGCAAACACTTCTTATTTCACTTGTACTCACTGTATTTCAGGCATGTTGGTAGTGTGACTCAAAGGTCTTAGTGTGCCAGATTCAGAAGTAAGGCAGTTTTTATTATTAGGGTAAAGCATCAACACAGTTTGCTTGCAGAATGGTAGGAAAAGTAATTGTGTTATTGCAATGTAAATGGAAGGTTCCATTGGTGCCGTGTGACTGGTATAGTTTGATATCTTAATCAGTTTGTGAATTAAAGAAATCTTCGAAGAAAACAAAACTGTGTTTTGAGAAAAGATACAATTCACATCCCATTTCATTAGGGTTCAGGTCCAGGTCCATTCATTATTTTGTCTGTAAAGATGGGTGAAGTTTTGATTGTATATTGCTGTCAAGTTGTGGGAATTTTTATATAAATATATATATATATATATATATATATATATATATATATATATATATATAGAGAGAGAGAGAGAGAGAGAGAGAGAGAGAGAGAGAGAGAGAGAGAGAGAGAGAGAGAGAGAGAGAGAGAGGGGTCCCACATTTATATGTCCACTACTTCTTTACCTTAAAGTGACCGTATAAAATGGGAGGCTTTTTCACTGGGGGCTATAATGTTTAGATGTATATGTATATTTATATAGCAATGGACTATAACTTAAAGCAGCTAATATCTTTCCTTAAAGTAACATGTTATTCTTTCGTGTCTTAAGAACAGAGTTATTTCAATTTAACATAAATCAGTAAGTGTGAAATGTGAGTGGAGTATTATTGGAACGTAAATTACAAAGCCATTCAAAAACATTATTTAAATTTTTTTTGTACTTAAAATAATTATCTTCCATTTATTCTTTTTTTCCCATTGCTACAAAAAAATTCTTATCTTTCTATGATCTTGTTTGAGTCTTCCCAACATAACAATTTTTCAGCAAGTGAACTCTCCACATTTTAGTCAAGTTGAATAACTTTTTCTTTTTATTCTAAAGTACTATTTCTCCATTTATGTGATGTTAAAGTTTTGTAATTATTTTTTCCTATGTTGCTAATGGTACTAACAGCTACCTCACTTGATGCTTAGTATGAAAAGGTTAGTGTTAAGACTGGTTGGTCTGGTGTCAGGATAATGTGGCTGGGTGGGACATCATGCTACATGTCTGCGGCATGATGCCCCAGTGCTAGACATGCCAATATCACTATAAAAGGCCTCACTGCAGACATAGTAGCGATATGACTGAAAAATTGTTAAAACCTACATTAAAAATCATAATCACATCACGTCATTTAATGCTTTGTGTCTGTCTGTAGCCACAAAGAGGGCTATCTAGAATACATAGAGTGGAAGAGAATCTGGAGTCTCTATGGCAAGACTGATGCGAGCATCAAGAACTACATGTCCGACCAACTCCTTGGCTACTGGTTGCAGTGTAAAAAGTGCAAGAAATGGAGACAGCTTGGACGAGACACAAAGATGACAAAAGATTTTGTGGAAAGCTTTGTCTGTGGAAGCACCATGAAAAACAAAGTAGGTGTACAAATATTTTGAGCACTGAGTTGAAACCTGAATTTTTCACCTTGGAAGTTTGTTTGTTTACTCTCCTGATGTTTATTCTGTTCTATTTAGTATAACGTGAACTAAAATTTTGTAAGAGGTAAGTTTTAGAAGATGACCTTGAAATATTACATTTCGAATTTTAATTTATTTTGTCAGAATCTAAAATATTGAAACTTAAAACTCTATTGCATTTTAATTGGCATTCACAACATCTGCTGTTTATTTGCTTCGCATGAAAGAGATCAGACTGATCAGACTGCTTTCCTTTCATGAATCATTTCATCACATTCTGATTGTCTTCTGTTAGGTCTGAAAATTCAGGTATGATATAGTTGTATTGTTTGTTCTTTTAAGCATTAGAGAAATCCGTCTTCTTGATTGTCTTACATTGAAAATGGAAATCTTTCACAGTGCTACCTTTTTCTATTCATCCATCCTTTTTTCGTCCCTTTCATAATTATGGATGGATATTTTTTTGCCTTGGAGTTCAATGACAATTGGTCAAAGAGACATTTTGAATATACAATTAAGATATTTAACTGAAAATTTAATTAACAGTTTGAAGTAGGTTTCAGTAGTCATTTCCCTTCTAATCGCTGTACTCACATAAACAATACCAAATTTATCTTGGTATTTTCAGTACCTTTGAATGATGCTTTGAGAAACGAAAATGTTTTAAAATTTTATATTGACTTAAAACATATATAACACTGCAAAATCGCTGTTCTTGCAATTTGAATTGAAGTTTATTCTGTGTGTAGTATGCTATAGAAACCATAATACTGCTGATTATTTTGAAAGTATGATCTAGTTTTGTGTTGATGGCAGTTATTTGTGAGCTATGGAACCAGCCTGGTTTTGGGCATATATTAAATACCACATTTAAAATAATGAAAATCACTGTTTGGCTGAAAATAATTGCTCAGTGCAATAGAAAGTTAATAACTAATTTTTTCTGAAGTATACTGCATGTCAGTAAATTTTGTTGCTTGGTGGTACAATGACATTTCACTGTGAAAGATTGGATGTACATGGCAGTCAGTATAACTGGTGGAATCCAGGAAAACCCTGGTAAGAACCACCAACCCATGGGGGGCTACTGGTAGGCTTTTTCACATACCCACTTTGATCAAGTCTGAGACTTGAACCTATGTGGACATAGGTGAGTGATCAGTCAAGAAGAGTGGTTTAGAACCTAAATATTTTATCTCTCTCATTATATACATATTGCTGGGGAGATCTCAGCTAGATTTTTATAGTAGGCACTTGCAAAGATTGTTTTAAAAAGTGTTACATATCATTTTTATTAATTTTTTTTTTTATCAGTGCCAAGATGTAAGCATAATTTGCCAGTCTAGTAACAAAAATATAGTAATATGATCAATTGTGAATGCTAGGGTTTATGGGAATTGAATTAAGTTTTTTGTATCCAAAAGTCTCTTGAGATATATTTAATGAAAATTAAAATTGTTTGCTTTTTTTTAAATCCAAAATTACAAATTTGTGTGGCTGTGAGAAATACTAGTTATATGATATTGTAAATTGATTGTAGTGTCATGAGTCATTTGTGTTCAGTCAAACTTTTATCGCAAAATATGTTTGTCCCTTTTAAAAACATAACACTCATTTTGTTACTAACCATTGAAGGATAGCTGTATCATTCCGCATTTGCATTTTAATTCTTGCAGTTCTTATCCAAAGATGAAGCCTGTGAAAATCCAGAGGACTGTGTAAGTTATTAAGTACTCTATCAAATTTGTTTCTTCATTTTATAAATATTTCTTTGCAAACATTTAATTTATAACCAGTTACGAAAATGCTAAGTTTTCTATCATTTATAATTTATTTGTAATCATAACTGAATAAATTTTTGTTTCAGAAAAATTTAGTTACATAATTTAGGTTAGCGCTGTTCAAGTAAAACATATATATCACCACAGCACTTCAAGAAAACGTATGTAGGAGGTTGTGTTTCAAACTATTTTGATTCTGAAAAAGGAAGGTTGATTAGGAAAATCATATCTATTGTGGGTTGTATTTAATAAAATGAGAAATCGCTGGTGGAAATGTCAGAAAAAGAAAAAAGAATATATATATATATTTAAAATTGCATCTGACCTCCTCTTAGCTGTATAACTTGAATAAAACATTGGGTCAGAAAATGATGCCAGTACATGCGAGTGCACCTAATTTTTATGAATTTACATACTTTTAAAACAGTGATACGTGTTCTGCATTATGTCATTGTCATGCAATTTTAATTCAACTTTTAACTTTAAAAGTGCATTTCTCTATGTAATTTGCAATGCCAGTAGCAGTAATTCAGTGTTTGATGCGACATCCAGATTCAGAAAGGCAAACGTTTAAGGTGGCGTTCTACAGTTTTGTATTTTGCATAGGGTTAGAATTTTAAATAAAAAGTTTTCCCCTGGGTTTCGTCACTAGTTATACTGGCTATATAAAAAGGACCTTGTATATCTTAGGTATTGTTCAAAAACCCTTTAATTCCTTTGAATATGGTGTGTGATCGATTTGTGTAATATAGTTTATGTGATTGATTTGTGTAATATAGTTTATAGAGTTTACAGGTGTAATATAGTTTATAGAGTTTACAGGTTGGCCTTACTCCAGATGTTTTGAGTTTAGAGTTTACAGGTTGGCCTTACTCCAGATGTGCACCTTTCAAAAAAGTGCTAGCTCCACTTGGTCGTTTTCACTTCCTGAACTTAAGATGTATATTGTAAAAAAAAAGCCTCAAACATTTTTTTACATTTTATATATTTTGTAATTCATTCATTCCACTTTCAGAAGCTGGTAATGTCTTGTCTGGCAAAATTAATTTTCCCGTTTTTAATAGCTATTAAGGATAGTGTACTTTAGACAAATTCAGGCTGAATTTTGAAGCACAAGGGAGCAGTCATTTTAGTTAGCTGTGAGCTAAGATCATTTACAATTTCCAAAAGTACAATATGCCAATATTAACCCCACATTTTAAATGCAAACAATTTCACCTTACATACATCACTCTTTCAAAAGTACATAATAACTGGTGAGCACCCCGAAAATACCTGGATACTTAGGTTTGACATGATTGGCAGTTAAACTAAATTTGTTTGGTTCATTGGGCCTTCAACAAGCATTTTATGGTAGTTTTAACCTTACATTTATCATGGCAGTTTTACACATGTGTGTTTCGAATAATGGCCACACAGGAAACCAAGATGGCTGAATCACAACAGGGTTTGTCATCAGATGACATTTTCAGTCTGCAAATACAGTCTGTTGGACATGGGAAAATGTCACTGGAAAATACCAGTATGTGATTTTGAGCCCAAAATTAATGTTGAGTTGAGTCAAATGTACATGTTGGATGGACAGGATGCAGGTTATATTTATTCTAGATACTCATGGCTGAACAAGCAGATGGTGGGAATGTTGGACTTAAACCCTAATATGGCATTATGGAAGAGACAAAAATCTGGCATAAGAGGCTGAAGAGCACCAAGTCAAGAATGTGAATCTTTAACAGGGTTGACATTAGTGAAAACTTTTAATTTTGGAACAGAGACATCCAAGAGATAATACCCATGTGGCCATACCTGTGAGATGTTGAAAATTGCACAACCATAAAGAACAGTAACTTGTTCAGGCTAGTTATGTATACGATTTTCAGACAGCAGGCAATTAAAATTTCTCAGCAGAGAATAATATTCATATACAAAGGAGGTGGATCATATTAAATTCAGAAACAATCAACAGATTAATTAGTCCAAGTTTACTCTGACCCATGTCACCCCTTTTTTTATATTTGGATGTTTATACAACCCAACATAAATTTCCAGATATCAAAAATGGGGTGGCAAGAGTCAGAGGAAACTCCGACTGCAGATTAATGCTCATAGGGGACATCATGCAACCTAATAAAGTTGATCTCTATTTTGCAGAACCACTATGGCAACAAAAGAATAATGAGACTAACTTTCATATCATGCAGATGTATTGCTAAATGAAGTACATGCTCTCTATGTGCAAAAAGTGGATGACATTAAACGTAAGGAACTGACTGAAATGTGTAAACTGAAAGCAAAATGGATAAAATTTGTCCTGTTTGTGTTTGGTTATTCCTGTGTATTTTTATTAATGTTGATATTTTCTGCAGACCCTTTGGCACCTAGTTCAAAGCCATCTTTTGGTATTTGTATTACAAATTGGATTACTATTATCTAGTATGCAACATTTTGAAGCAGTGTCATTACCTAATGATGAAATTAATGAAAAAGTACTTGCCATTCTGATATATGGAGTCTTTATTACACTACTAATCTGTTCATCCTGATTCTTTTTTACCATCTTTAGTTTTACTGGTACCAATACATTTGATAAAATTGTAACTTGTTTTCTTACAATCTAAATATTTGTGATCATGTATTATTGTCAAATGTGCTTAGTTTTGTTGTAAAATCTAAAACTATTAATTAGCAAGGGACAAAAGTAAAAAAGTGGGTCAGCTTCATGTGTGCAAAAATTATTAACGTATTACAGAGTGTTGTTAGAAACAACAGAATAGTTGTATGAGATGTATTTATGCAGTGTTATAGAACCAGCACTCATATTGTAAACCCTTATTCCATTTAAATATTACTTCTACATATTCGACCACTCTGGTGGCCTAGTGTTGATTGTCCGCCTTTGATGCGGGAGGTCATCAGTTCGAGCCCCAGCTGAGTCATACCAAAGACTTTCAAAATGGTACTAACAGCTGCCTTGCTTAGCACTCGGCATTAAGAGATTAGTGTTAAAACTGGTTGGCCTGGTGTCAGGATAATGTTACTGGTTGGGATATCTTGCCACATGTCTGCGGCATGATGCCCCCAGAGATAGACATTGCTCTAAACTGTCACACCGCAGACATTGTTGAGATATGACTGAAAAATTGTTAAAAATTGTTACAAATCTGAATCACACACACACATTTCTGCCTATTCCTATCAGTTTTTCCCAAGTGGTATTAATTTCTTGATCAGATATTGTTCATGTCTAGTGCAATTTTTACACATCAATAATCTCAGTGTCATTAAAAAAACAATGTAATCTGCACCAAATATCAAGCTTATAGGTAAAATGTACTTACAAATTATTTCTATGAAAATCTTTTTATTTTATTACTTTTTTCAGAGGGTAGAGTGGACAAGGGATTCCTTGTTCCCCAGTCTTATTGTTGTACCACCCCTCTTCAGGAATTCCATATCAGGGCCATACCTAACAGGCTACTACCCTGATGGTGTTGGCCTGACCCCATCAGACATAGATCTGCACGTGCATCCTAAAGGGGTTGTTGGTAAGTACAGATGTAGAAAATGGTTCTGAAATGGTATTGTTTAACTTGAGCAGATATAAGAAGCAGTCTACTTCAAGTATTTTCTCAAGATCCTAGTTTTACTAAAGATTTTAAATTTTCTTCCTCACATTCTTATAAAAATCATTCTCTTTGTATGGTCGGCTTAGTTAATTTTTGCACTGAACTTTCAGGCAGCTACTATGGAGTTTTAAAAAGGCACATGTTGCATCATTCTGAAAGGAGTAAAATGTTAGACTTTTGACAAATTTGAGGATTCTATTCCTAGGATAAGAATATTTACAGATATTCAGTTTTCACCCATATTACTTTATTATAGTTTTTTTTCTACACAGTTGATTTGGTATAAACATATTCATTTTTCTGAGAAAGAAAACACTTTGTCATATTAAAACAGTAATAACTAAGTTAAAATGGGTTACGTTCTTAAAATTGCTAAAAGAAATTTCAAGTCCATGTATTTACAGATTATCTTAATAATAGTACAGATAATTTGAAAAACAAATTTTTGAAATTTAGTGAAACTGCAACTGGATCAATTAAACTTCATGAGTTTATTAAAGCAAAACAATACAAGTATTAATGTGAATTATAATTTCACATAACCAACCTGACATGGGTTCTGACAAATGCAAGATCATTTTAGCCAGATCCCAGGAATACTATGACAGCAATAAAGATCACAGATTATAATTTCGTATCCACCAACATGACCAATAAAGTCTGGGTAATTAAAGATCACAGATTATAATTTAGTATCCACCAACATGACCAATAAAGTCTGGGTAATTAAAGATCACAGATTATAAATTAGTATCCACCAACATGACCAATAAAGTCTGGGTAATTAAAGATCACAGATTATAATTTAGTATCCACCAACAGGACCAATAAAGTCTGGGTAATTAAAGATCACAGATTATAATTTAGTATCCACCAACAGGACCAATAAAGTCTGGGTAATTAAAGATCACAGATTATAATTTAGTATCCACCAACAGGACCAATAAAGTCTGGGTAATTAAAGATCACAGATTATAATTTAGTATCCACCAATATGACCAATAAAGTCTGGGTAATTAAAGATCACAGATTATAATTTAGTATCCACCAACAGGACCAATAAAGTCTGGGTAATTAAAGATCACAGATTATAATTTAGTATCCACCAACAGGACCAATAAAGTCTGGGTAATTAAAGATCACAGATTATAATTTAGTATCCATCAACATGACCAATAAAGTCTGGGTAATTAAAGGTCACAGATTATAATTTCATATCCACCAACATGACCAATAAAGTCTGGGTAATTAAAGATCACAGATTATAATTTAGTATCCACCAACAGTACCAATAAAGTCTGGGTAATTTGTCAGAAGAATCCCAAGTACATCAGATGTTGGTGCTCCCATTTATACAAAATGGAACAATATAATATTTGCATGGCACAAAAAAATGTTGCTTTGCATTCAGATTCCATTACACCAATATATGCCAGTTTTTACAGGTAAAATTTGTATCTCTACCAAAAAAAATGATTATATTGTTACTTGTGTACTGACTAACTGTAAAATATATTTCTCATGAAAGTTTACTGTCTCATCAAAGTCTGTGAGCCATTCTATCCTTTTTGTGCAACTGTAGTCCCATGTAAATGCCAATTGTGATCAGTTATTTTCAACAACATCACAGCATTAGAAGAAGAATTGGCTTACCCCTTAGTTGGATTAAGGTGGTGTAATGGTATATATGTGCAGTGTGGTATAATTAATCTTCTCTAATCTGTTATAATGGACAACTTGTAGTTAGGGCTAAAATTCCCACTATCAGACTACTGAGACATAGTATTGGTTTGCTGCTGCAGCGTAACAAGTGAGGGAACCTAGAATCCAGTCTCATCATTTGTAGTTGCTGTCAAAGTAGTTTGTGAAACCATCAGAGGGATAAGTTGATTTTCTTCCTTATGCTTTAATGTATAATTAATGGTATGCAAAGCACAAGAACTTAAAGTACTTTATAGTTATGCTTCATATATGTTAGTCCAAACTTTCATTTTTTTAAAAATTTAAAACAAATTAAAAACCACATGCTATTGGTCAAGAGACTGGTTTGGTTTGGATTTTGCCCCCTTTTTATGAAAGACTACAGGTTATATTATCTATGAGCCATATTGAAGTTAACTCAAAGTCTCTGAAATAAAACATTTTATGTAATGCATGTAAACACAGACTATTTACTTTATAATTTAACTCTGAACCAAAGTTGTTAATTGTGGGTGAATTAAGTTCATGACTGGAGTCTGATTTTGTGGTCTAAGCTTCCTCAGTCCCTTCCACCCCATTTTAGATATTTCAAAATTTATGTTGGGGTGTGGGGTCAGACACAATTAGGTGTTGAAAATTTGGAATTTGCCTGCACTGGGAGAGAGCCAGATTCGTGAACTTAAAGCAAGTGACAGCGATGTCTTTGTTGCTATAGAATGGTTACCATGTTGCATATGATAGCAATGTGTTTGTTGCTATAACATAACTACCATGTTGCATTGACAGCAATGTTTTTGTTGCTATAACATGACTACCACATTGCATGTGATAGTGATGTTTTTGTTGCTATAACATGACTACCATGTTGCAAGTAGCAGTGATACTTTTGTTGCTATAACATGACTACCATGTTGCATGTGACAGTGATACTTTTGTTGTTATAACATGACCACTACATTGCATGTGACTGATGTTTTTGTTGCTATAACATGACTACCATGTTGCAAGTAGCAGTGATGCTTTTGTTGCTATAACATGACTACCGTGTTGCATGTGACAGTGATGCTTTTGTTGTTATAACATGACCACTACATTGCATGTGACTGATGTTTTTGTTGCTATAACATGATTACCATCTTGCATGTGACAGTAATGCCTTTGTTGCTATAACATGACTACCACATTGCATGTGACTGATGTTTTTGTTGCTATAACATGACTACCACATTGCATGTGACTGATGTTTTTGTTGCTAGAACATGACTACCACATTACATGTGACTTGTTTTTGTTGCTAGAACATGACTACCATCTTGCATGTGACAGTAATGCCTTTGTTGCTATAACATGACTACCACATTGCATGTGACTGATGTTTTTGTTGCTAGAATATGACTACCACATTGCATGTGACTGATGTTGTTGTTGCTAGAACATGACCACCACATTGCATGTGACTGATGTTGTTGTTGCTAGAACATGACTACCACATTGCATGTGACTGATGTTGTTGTTGCTAGAACATGACTACCACATTGCATGTGACTGATGTTGTTGCTAGAACATGACTACCACATTGCATGTGACTGATGTTGTTGCTAGAACATGACTACCACATTGCATGTGACTGATGTTGTTGTTGCTAGAACATGACTACCACATTGCATGTGACTGATGTTGTTGTTGCTAGAATATGACTACCACATTGCATGTGACTGATGTTGTTGTTGCTAGAACATGACTACCACATTGCATGTGACTGATGTTGTTGTTGCTAGAACATGACTACCACATTGCATGTGACTGATGTTGTTGTTGCTATAACATGACTACCACATTGCATGTGACTGATGTTGTTGCTATAACATGACTACCACATTGCATGTGACTGATGTTGTTGTTGCTATAACATGACTACCATGTTGCAAGTGACTGATGTTGTTGTTGCTAGAACATGACTACCACATTGCATGTGACTGATGTTGTTGTTGCTAGAATATGACTACCACATTGCATGTGACTGATGTTGTTGTTGCTAGAACATGACTACCACATTGCAAGTGACTGATGTTGTTGTTGCTAGAATATGACTACCACATTGCAAGTGCTCACTGTTTGATTAATCTGTTTGAGAATATGATAAAAACCAGGCTGCATCTGGAATATTTATGTGATAGGGTCCCACTTGATTAAATCGATGGAACTTTGTAGGGACTCACTTGATTAAATCAATGGAACCTTGTAAAAACCTTGTTGATCTGCAGTTTGATTTCCATTAGATGACTTTACCTGGATTTGACCAAAGTGTATGTGCTGCTTATATTGATGAAACAGAAAAAATTAATTTTGGTATTTGTTGTGATCATTTAGAGTTGTCTTGAAATTGCCAGATTTCCAGACTTTGGTTTCTGCAGCATAACTTTACTGGCAGTTGTTCAATTGCAGCAAATTTGGCTTAGTTTTTTATGTCATCTTGAATGAGATTGATCCCCAGCATTCCAAAATTTCCTTTTCTCAGTTATCCCCCCCCCATTTTGTACCAGCAAGGTAATACCATGGTCAGTTATATTTGAGCCAAATTTGGCATGCACCTTTATATTGATAAACCATTCAATGAGTTCGATTTCTGACATTTGATGCTTTTCCATAGTTATAAGCTCATTACTTTGGTTTATGCGATATAAATTTACCAAGTTCATTAGGAGTACAACCAAATTTAACACCCCACTCCATTTGCCTGGCTTTCTGATTTTGGTTTCTGCAAGATAGCGTGACTACAATTCTTTGGATTTCAGCCAAATTTGGCCTGCAGTGTAAACTTTATATGACCTTGAATTAATGCAAATTCCAGCATTTAACCTCATTTATGCTTCCTGATTATCCTCACTTTATGACTGGTTTCTGCAGTTCTTCCTAGGATTGTTGCATTTTAACTGAATTGTTGAATGTACCTTTACATTGATGTGATCTTGAATTAGTTCAGTTTTCAATCATTTAGAGGAGTTATGGCCCCTGATTTTCTATGTTCTCACTTTGTTTTTGTATTATAACTTTAACAGAATTTACAGCTCCTTTCACCAATATAATTAGTTTGTTTTTGCTACTTCGTTTTTTGTCTTTGCAGCAATTGAATTTAGTGAAAATCTTTTGTAAAAATTCTTGCATTAGATTTTTTAAAAAGAAAAATGTGTTTGTAAATTTTAGTAAAACTATTATAACTGTGGATCCATTCTTTTCTTTGATAATAATTTTGCCTGGATCTGAATGGCATTTTTATAAAGAAAGGATCATTAAAATAATATAATATGAGCAAATTCAAGGTAAGATAATGTTCACAAGAAATATTTTACCATATACATGTGCATGAAGCATTTTATTAGGTACATGTGTGAAGTATTTTATTATGTACATATGTGAGAATTTATTTTATCATTAATATGTGTGAGATTTTATTTTATGATGTACATGTGTGAGTTGTATTTTATCATATACATGTGTAATTAGTATTTTATCATGTACAGGTGTGCGTAGTATTTTATCACGTTAATTAGTGAGTAGTATTTTATCATGTACATGTGTGCATGGTATTTTAATAATTTGGTCCATATCTACGTGGCATCATGGTCCTTTTTATGTGGAGAAAACAATCTTTAAAAAATAATGTTAACACATTCAGTGTTATATTATTGCCTGCATTTTTGTTCATGGGGAATATTTTGTTAAGTACACATCTTTTATTTTATCATGTATTTATGCAAGAAGTATTTTATAATGTAGGATTTTATAGTGTACATGTGAGAATTATTTTAATTGTGTGAGAATTTATTTTACCCTTTACAAGTGTGAAGTATTTTTTCATGTGCATATTACAGAAGTATTTTAGCTTGTGCCTGTGTGAGAAGAACTTTATTACATACATATGTGAGAATCAATTTTATCATATACGTTCATTAGAAGTATTTTAACAATTATTTCAGTTTTAGAACATAGTTGCAAGAAAAACTTCTAACTGTACATTGAAAATTGTTGTTGCTGTTCTTGTTTTGGGTTTAATGCCATATCTCAGCACATGTACAGTGTGGCCAGTATAACTGATGGAGGAAGAATCTTGGAAAACCCTGTTAAGAACTACTGACCCATGGGAAGCTTCTGGCCAGTTTTCTTACAAACCCACATTGGCCGAGTCATGAGACTTGAACCCATTCGGACAAAAATGAGATAGTTGCATTGCATGTGAAATCTGTATGAGATATTCTGGCGTATGATTGGACATCTTGTTTACATTCTTGAGACTTTATTGCTGGATGAATTATGATGAAACTTTAAGATTGTATTAATGACAAGACCTTTTATATTGTCTTTAAAATAGAAGCTATGTCGTGTCATGTCAATCAGGTTTATATACATCAAGCTGACAAATAATTATTACCTTTTATATTTGCTTAGCTCACTGCCATCATGGTTCCATTTTTACTTGACATATACTTGATTATGGATTACTAGGTTGCCTGCCTTTGCAACAGTTAAAAATTCCCATTTAGTCTATATTGAAAAATATACTATAAAGGAAGAATGATAAATTATATTGTAAATTGCAGTTACATAAATCAGTTGAACAAGATAAAATCCACTTGTGGCTCTTGTTTTCAGCTATTTATATCTACAAAAGTTGTAAATTTTGGACAAGTCCTACTTTCTATCAAGCCTGTTCTATATTTTCATAATTGAATCAGATGGTGTTCTTATATCAGTTTTCAGCTTCTTGAAAGGTAAATATAATATATATTCATTTCATCTTAAAAACATTGTGCAGAATTGAGGGGCTTCATCTGCTTTGGCATCAGCTAGATGAGACAAGAGGCCATACAGTGCACATCTACCAGGAAATGTGGTCTGTATATACTGATGTATATGTCCAATTCATTTGCAAATGGCACAGGCCTCATCTGGATCTATGTATCATGTCAGGGGTAATCATAAAAAACAAAATAAGATAGACTTTGAGCTGCCTGCACATCATGTGATGAATAATCATGGTTTATGTTGTTTGCAATTGGAACCGACTTGCAAGCTATTTTATGTGGGAATTACTGCATCAAGCAGAACAAGGAGATTTTTAATGTCTGTCTTCTTTGTCCTTTTCCAGAGGTTGCTCAATACCTTCAGCCATTTGATATCCCTGACAAGCCAAGACGGGCAATGGCTCACCCACCAGACATCATGACAGAAGATGAAGATGATGAATTCCCTGACTTTGCTAAATTACCACAAATCTACCTTGCAATACGCAATATTGTAGCCACACTGTGGAATCTCAATATCAAGGTATTCCATCAGTTTTCATTTCCATAAACAGGTGTACTGAACAGTAGATGAGGAAGTAGTTGTATCTTGCTTGCTTCCCTGTACAAAGTAAAGAGAAGATTGTACTAAGACCCTGATGACTTTGGCAGATTTAGACTGGTCAAAGTTTGTATTTACAGTTTTGATCATGGCACATATGAAGTAACTTTGCATTTAAATATTACTCGATTATCTGTTGCATTCATTAGCAAATTCTGTGTTGTATTTAATAGTTTTGTACCAATTTGGGGTAATGGCAATTTTAGCACATTATTACCTATATTATTACATTATTACCTAAGGAAATCAGAGTTGAGTGTCTTTTCCAAGGACACACTAAGACAGTTTAACTGGACTAAAAATGAAATTAGGCATGGATGTTTATATGCATATTTAAATAACCTGATTAATTCTAGATGTCATCATACCAGTTATTCAGATTTTTCATATTTTTTCCCACATTTTTTCAGTTGGACTTTTTGGTTTTTTTTGTATAGAACACTTCACTAATAATATATAACTGCAGTAATATATGTGTTTTATAAACTGTTTTGCTGTTCCAGGAATGGTTGACTAAGGAACTGTGTGTACCATACCTGATCTGTCGTGGAATCACACGTATTTGGTGCTTAGAAAATCTAGACAGAATCCTGTGGTTCTTGACAAGGAAAGGTTTCATCAACTGTGGACTGATCTCAGTCCCAAGCAAGCCAGCCTTTATTCCCACTATCCCTGACATTCAGGTACATGTTAAGGGTACAGCTGAAACAAATTGTTTGGCAGTATTTGAGATAGTTACTGTGCAGATAAAGAATAGACAGTACATCAATCCCTCACAATAAGGCATTCATTATGACAAATTGTGTTATAAGGAGTGTATGGTCATGGATTCCATTTCTTGAAGTAAAATTGTATGTGTATAATGAACTTCATTATAAGGTGGTCTATGAGGTGTTATACTCAAGTGTCTCTTAAAGAGTGTTATATTGAGGGTGTACACTATCTATATATGCATGCATGCCACCACTGCAGTAGTGACAGTATAGTACATAGACTCTGAGTAATTTAAATACAGATTTTGGAGACAAAACTTGATGAATAGCTTGTATTCTTATATAATACCTAGTTCTTTCTAGATGTGTGGAAGAAACATCTTCCTGTCTGTCACTTCGATTAGAACTTGTTTGAAAATATTTTTTTCATGTGTTCATTGAAATGTACGTGTTTAAGTATCATATCTTTCTATGTGTCTTCTTCAAATACATTCCCCAATCACGTTATGTTAGGAATAGTAGACTGCTACCTTGAGAATCCAGCCCTCCACTTTAATAAAGAGCAATAACTCTTGTGTATTACCTCCCCTTGGCACCAGTTGCTAGTTTTTAGCTTTGCTGCTGTACTGGATAACATCATACCGTTTATTCTCCAACAACTCAGGCTGTTTTTGTGTTCTGATTGACTCATAAAACATTACTTTTGGATTTATTGTGTGGATTAATCATTCTGCTGCAGGTTGTATTCCATATTGTTAACAATTTCTGCCAAATTTGAGTGATTTTGTCAACTTTAAAGACTTTGTCCTTTCAAGACCACATTTCACCAGAATATCATTAACCCCTGCAAGGTCATTACAAGTTAGCATGACTTAGACTTCTTTTTCTGCCATATTTGTAATGCAGTTGGTTTCAGCAAGTTTTTAACATGCTGCATATCTAATTTATGCATTGTTCAATTCCTTCATGTGTAGTTTCAGTAGAATGGTCAAATAAATACTTGGATGCATAACTTACAAGCATAGTCAATAGGATTTGAATGCAACACTAACTTTTTTTAATTCCTTCATTAATAACAATGAATATATTTATATTAGTGAATTAGTAACTTGAATTACTAATGTATGTTTTGCTTACATTTCTTTTGTCATTTCAGCAGAGTGTCATTTAAATGCTATATATACAACTTCAGAGATGAAAGTTTACAATGACTTTTTTATACTAGGTTTGGACCATCAGCAATATGCAGCATCTGTAATACATTCGGTATTTCATGTCAGTGTCAGTCATGTCATATATTCTGTATGCCATGTCAGTACAATTTGGTCTGACAGTATCAGTCATGTCATACAGTCAGTATTCATATCAGTGTCAGTCATGTCATACATTCAGTATTCCATGTTAGTGTCAGTCATGTCATACATTCAGTATTCATGTCAGTGTCAGTCATGTCATACATTCAGTATTCCATGTCAGTATCAGTCATGTCATACATTCTGTACTCCATGTCAGTACAATTTGGTCTGACAGTATCAGTCATGTTATACATTCCATGTGAGTGTCAGTCATGTCATACATTCTGTTCTCCATGTCAAGGTCAGCCATGTCATACATTCTGTACTCCATATCGGTGTCAGTCATGTCATACAAATATTCTTTATTCCATGTCAGAGTCACTTTGTTATACAAACTTTCTGTAATACGTGTCAGTGATAGTCGTATAATTCACAGATGTATTTTTAATTAAATGTAAACCATTTATGATTAAAAATAATATCTTATTTATACCTTTTAGCACCCAGTAATTGTGATAGGGGCAGGTGCCTCTGGACTGGCAGCAGCACGGCAGTTAGCTAATTTTGGTATCAAGGTAAGGCACAGCCAGAAATGTTTGGTCTGGGAATATCATGGCAAAATATTTTATTAACATTGGATTTACATAAAATGGCAAAGGATCTTTAAATCTTGTATAGATTTAACTCACAATTGGCAGTTAAATTTTTTATAGTCATTTTGTGCTGCAGCTTAAGCTATTTCTAGAAAATGTAGGCAGTGTTCTTTGATACCTCACATATCAATAACAATAACAAGTCTGAATTACATTTAAACTGACATTTCTGTCACAGTGAACACATAAAAACATAAAAACATAGATATTCTTCTAAAGTAGTCGGCTAACAGTTTGTTACTCATGGTTGTCTGATTAATTACCATGCCACTTGTCATCCTGTTATCACAAAGTGAACATTACCTTTCACTCTCCACATAGAGAGGGTAATACGTAAGATGCAGAATTAGCACTAGTGCAAAGGCTGTATGATTCTTTGTTGCAGTTATTCAATGTTACTTTTGTTTACCTTGCAGTCCACTGTCCTTGAGGCTCGCCTGCGGGTAGGAGGCAGAGTTTGGGATGATGAAAGTCTGGGTACATGTGTTGGCAGGGGAGCACAGATTGTGACAGGCTGTATTAATAATCCTATCATTCTGATGTGTAAACAGGTAATTCTATCAATACAATACAATTACATTAAACTAATTTTGTATAATCCAGATATCAAGATTTTTAAAAAATATGTGTATCCATAACACTGAGATTAATAGACTTTTGCTCTTATTTGAATTCTAATGTATTTCATTTCCTCCAATAACTTTTATATGCCTGCCTTTTTGGTGGAACATACAGCTCTCAGTATGCTAGTCTGTTGATCATTTCATCTTTACATTAACTTTTATGCTCAGTAACTTTTGTTCTTTTTTGCCATGGTCATCAGCAAGTTCTTCTTAATTAAAGAAATGTGTATTGATTTAGTGCTCAGAAGTCAAGGTCACTGACTGAAAGCAGAAAAATATTTTCTGCAAAATGGCATTATTTCAACATCTCAGACATGGGCAAAACTTTGTGGATGGCTTGCACTTGGGGTCTGTTTTGGCATTGGAAATCAACAGTGCTGTGACTGAAAAAGGAAAAGAATAAGTTTTTATCTGTGTATCATTACCAACATTTTTTGATGGCTTACATGTTAGATTACAAAGGAGCCATTTTGTTTTGGGGTCTCAGGGACTTGGCAATATTAGTGCACATACACTGACCAAAACACATATATGGTTTGTACGTGAAGTTTGGAAGAGATTGATTTGAGTTAAAAATGTCAGGAGTTGTGGTCATTGTGGCGCTGAGAAAAATGGTTATTGCTTAATAAATTTTGTTTTAGAATAAGCTTTCAGGAAGATAATGGTTTTATTTATAGTAATTCTATTACCCATGTCATACATTTAATAGAAGATGCAAGTTATCAGTAGATAGGCTTTTTCTTCATGGTTGCTTTTTTCCACATAATTGAGTAAATGATCTTGATGTTAAATTCATGGTAATATAGAGTAGAGAATTTTTGTTGAGTCATCCTGGGTGGAAGATTGACGGAGTGATCACTTGGTGTGTTTGTATGTCTATCCATATATCTGTCCACGTCACTAAGTAACCTCAATGTTGAAGTTGCATTTCTTCTCTCTTATTTCAATACCATTTTATATCACTTTGTCAGATGTAGAATTTAGTTGGAATCGGACTCAACAAGCAGGCTAAACCTAATATTGTTATAAACATGTTGCTTTTGTAAATGTCTCTACTTCTCAGTTGCTGAAGAATAATTGTAATAGAAATGAAACATTTTTTTCTCATTCTTGTCTACAATTGCAATTCTTCATCATGCATATTTTTTATTTTATCTTGTTGATAATTTGGATTGTTGTCATATAGTTTAAAAAATTTTTCTGGATTTAAATTTGACTGTTGACCACAGAAATAATTTAACTATATTGACGATATTTTTCTTCATGAAAACCCATTTCTTCTCTCAAAAGAATATTTGTTCATGAAGTGTAACAGATTGTTGACTTTCTTTTCTGTGATGAATTTTGTATTGCCGTGAAACTGTTGTAAATATTTCAATTTGAGTTATGCAGTGTTGTACAACACATAAACTATATAAATATGTGTGTGTGCACGTGTGCGCGCGCATGTGTGTGTGTGTGTGTGTGTGAAACTGTATCCTGAAGTCATCTAAATTGAAAACCCGCATTCTGCATACTGTATGTATCCTATAGACATCTGTATGGGAAACTAGCACATTGTATACTATATATATCATATAGCCATCTGTATCAAAACATATATATCCTATAGTTATCTGAATTGAAAACTTCCACTTTGCATACTATATGTATACTATGGTGATATATATGGAAATCTAGCACATTGCAAATTATATGTATCATGTAATCACCTGCATGTAAATCTAGCACTTGCAAATTAAATGTATCATGTAGTTATCTGAATGGAAATCCAGCGCTCTTCGTTATGGATCACTGCCATCTCACCACTGTCTGCATGGGTTTGAGTCTAAGATTCGGCAAATGTGATATGTGAGAAAGCTTGCCAGTAGCTTCTTGTGGATTGGTGGTTCTTTCTGTGGATTTCCCTGTTTCTTCCTCCACCATTAATGCTGTCCACCATGTATAGCCTATCGTGTTCTAAAAAGTGGCGTTAAGCCCCAGAACAACAACAAAATGCTATAGGTCAGTCACAAAGCCTGCAATTTCATGTAGCCAAGCATGTATCATCTACTGCAATCAGAACAAAACATTGCATGTCAGGAATTACATGTATAATATATCTAATTAACCAAACGTAAATATGGTTCAGTCCACTGCCTCTCATAAGACCATCATAAAAGTATAAGTATTATGGGTGTATACTGATATTTTATGTTGTGCTCGCAAAGTTTGTTGGATAGACGTTTCTGCTCACATAGCTTTTAGAGTAGGAGGATCGTACTCAAAATGTTTTTTGAAATAGGAGTATCGTATTAATCGTCATTTTCAGAATCTTTCCAGAATAGAAAGATCGTACTGCACTTGTTTCTAGGATTGGAGTATTGAGCACAAAATAATTGTTATATGGGCCACGCCATTTATTATCAACTCTTGAAAGCTGACATGTTTGACACCTTGTAACTTTAATTACAATAAACCTTGAATTTCGAAACGTTCAGGGTGTTTGTTAATTTTAGTCTACAACTGACATTATTTTTCTATGAGAGACTACAAACATGATATCTGATTTGTTGTGACATTTGGGCTTAAGTATCTATTTCTGATTTGAAACATTTCCAGATAACCTGACATACTAAGGAATCTTATTCACAGACATAATTTCTGCGCTAGAGACAGCGAAGACAAATGTGAAACTGTCTTAATATAAGCAACACTGGTCTCTTACATTCCAACAAAAACGTGCTGAAAAAGGTACATCTCAGTCAAAGAGACGCATGGACACATACAGTGCTAAAGAGTCTACATCAAATGCTTTTGAACCTCCTAGATTTATCCCTACATTCAGGTGGCGCTATACAGTTTCGTATTTAGCATAGGGTTAAAATTTTAAAGAAAAAGAGTTTCCCCGGGTTTCCTCACTAGTTATACTGGTTATTTAAAAAAGATTTTGTATATCTTAGGTATTGTTCAAAGAACCTTTAATTCTCTTTATTTTGATGTATGATTGATGGGTGTAATATGGGTTAGAGAGTATACAGCTTGGCCTTACTCCAGATGTGCACCTTTCAAAAAAGTGCTAGCTCTACTTGCTCATTTTCACTTCTCGAACTTCAGAGGTAAATTGTAAAAAAAAGAGCCGATAACTTTTTTTACATTTTATGTATTTGGTAATTCAGTCATTGCACTTTTAGAAGCTGGTATTATCTAGTTTGGCAAAATTCATTTTCCATATTTTAATAGCTGCGAAGAATAGTGTACTTTAGACAAATTTAGGTTGATTTTTGGAGCACAAGGGAGCAGTCATTTTAGTTAGCAGTGTCCTAAGATCATTTAAAATTTCCAAAAGTACAATATCCAAAGAAATTTCATCCACATTACATGAAAGTAGCATATAGGTATGCCAACATTCTCTCCACTGTGCATGTTTAAAATGCAAACAACTTCACCTTACATACATCACTCTCTCAAAAGTACATAATAACTGGTGAGCGCCACCATAAAGAGGATATAGGTATTATTATTGTATGATTTAATTTTGATTGTATGGCTAAAATATTTAAGTTGCAAGCATCAAAACAGTCCTTAGTAATAATTGTCCTGTATTTCCCCCCTCAGAACAGCATTTATTAGAGTCAGAGTCTTAAACCAGTACAGCCCCCCCTCCTTATGATAAAAAGTGAACTATTTTAAAAATGTGCATTGCATTTTGTCTACATAGCAACCAGTGTTATGCTGTTGGACAGGAACATGAAACTAGCCATATTTATTCCTGAAATGTCAACAATAAATTTTACAGTTATAAAAGAGATATAACAGGTGAGGTTCATAAAGGTCAAAGGTCAAAGGGTAAAATATTAACTAATTCTTTGATATGGAAGAAAGCAAACTTGCTTTGATATCATTTTTTAAAAAAATTTCATTGCAAATAAATGAAATGAAACATTTTCACTATGTATTTCTTTTACTTAATGCAACATTTGTCAATTTAAGTTGACTTTATTCCTATATTCTAAGACTTCTAATTTCCCCATAATGAAGGTCACTACTCACTCAAACATGCCTCATAGTAAATTATGTATGCTAGAGCAAAAACAAGCATAATTAGCTTATTTTCATGAATAAAATCATTGTTAATGTACCATTTTACTCAGAACATCATACATAATAATAAGAAAATAAGAAAAATAATTGAATAAATGTTTATATTTGTTTTTAAGGTGGTGCTATACAGTTTCGTATTTAGCATAGGGTTAAAATTTTAAAGAAAAAGAGTTTCCCCGGGTTTCCTCACTAGTTATACTGGTTATTTAAAAAAGATTTTGTATATCTTATGTATTGTTCAAAGAACCTTTAATTCTCTTTATTTTGATGTATGATTGATGGGAGTAATATGGGTTAGAGAGTATACAGCTTGGCCTTACTCCATATGTGCTCCTTTCAAAAAAGTGCTAGCTTTTAATAGCTGCCAAGAATAGTGTACTTTAGACAAATTTAGGTTGATTTTTGGAGAACAAGGGAGCAGTCATTTTAGTTAGCAGTGTCCTAAGATCATTTAAAATTTCCAAAAGTACAATATCCAAAGAAATTTCAGCCACATTACATGAAAGTAGTATATAGGTATGCCAACATTCTCTCCACTGTGCATTTTTAAAATGCAAACAACTTCACCTTACATACATCACTCTCTCAAAAGTACATAATAACTGGTGAGCGCCACCTCACTGCATCAGTATCCTGAGGGTCAGTAACATTATCTTTAATATCAAACATTCGGTTACTGTAACCTGAAATTAACTCAGACCATCTCCCAGTACTTAGCAAAACAAATACGTGCTGGCAACAGTATTCGTTCCTGAGCACTGAAAATTGTATAACGGGATCCGGGAGAGAAAGGGCGATGAGGGGAGAGGGTTCGGGGTACAAAACAGGCATGTTGGATTGAATTTGCTGTCGACAGGTATGTTTGATAACACATAAGCGCTTCAACAGACAGACAGTTGGATTGGTACTCTGTTATAACGTATGCTAGAGTATCCACCAATAGATAAAATGTGTCCTGCCAATAAAATGTCATGTAAATAAATATCCTAATAGTACTAAGTACTAGATTTTATATGTGGGAACATAACACAAGTGACATTTAAATGAAAGAAAACCTACAAGTGGAAGGAAAAACGGAGAATAGAATAGGAAGGAAAAGGTCAGAAAAATGCATCGAACGTATAGAAAAAAGTGTTAAGATGGTTTCTGCTTCCTAGCGTATATTATTCATTACACAAAATTAGAAACGTAACGAAGGAAAAGCTTTAAAGTAACCTGCGCAATTTACATAATTTGATGCAGGTTTGAAAAAGCATATTTTGAGAGAAATAAAATAATGATAGGACGGATGTGGCAAATCATACTTGTTAATGCAATTGTTATATGAGTAAACAAATTTTCAATGACCTATAACATTCGATACGTAATTAGATGGTATCAGATAGTCTGTATGTTTAATTTTACAAACCTTTTGACAAATACATTTCTGAAATAAATTACACAATATATGAATGATGTAGCAAAGCAAAACAGTAATGACAACTTGTAGGTTTTGCTGTGTCACTGTCAATCTACAATAGCGTATATTTCCGGGATTTGGCATGTTAATGAAAAAATTTTGGCAGCTAATATGTTCTCATTGTGGACAGTGTGTTCTTGGTAAGAATATTTTTGGCATGCATTTAACGCATAAAATATAGGTGCTGTACAGAACAGAAAGCAACCAATCATGATAGAGTAGCCAGCCCCTTGTTCTAAAAGGTATGGATGTACAGAATATTGGATGTTTAGTGGTTGCTTGTGATAGGGTAGCCATCCCCCTGTTCTAAACGGTCCTTTGAAGAACACTAATTGAAGTTGTAAGAAAAAGCACAGTGACTATATATTGCACAAAGTAAAATGAATCACATCATTTTTATAAAGTTTGAAATTTCTAATTCTGCATGCAAAACTTTCTTGAACATGTACAAAAGTCACTGAAAAGTCATGTAACTGAAACAAATTGGACATTTGGTCCAATGCAATTTGAGATCAGTTTTTTTTTTTAAGAAGAAATATTGAGTTAATTGCCTTTATCAAAGTTTGTCTTTAGATCTTTTATCTTGTAGTGCTGCTTGCTTACATTTAATTATGGACAGTAATAGGCTCAACAATCTAGGTTCAGTTAATTGTTTGTGGTATTATATACTTTTTCACATGTCTATTTTCAGACTGGTATTGAATTCCATGAATTAGGTGACAATTGTACTATAATAGACAATAATGGAGAGGTTGTTGACCCTGCAATGGAAAGGAGAATGGACTTTCATTTTAATGCTATGTTGGATATCATAGCAGAGTGGAGGAAAAACAAGGATCTACCTCAGGATACAAATTTATTAGGTAAGAAGTATAAATGTTTGCTATTTTATTTTTTAAGTGAAAAACAAACTAAAATAATATATATTAATTAAATGTGGCAATAGATACTGTTTACCTCAATAGCAAAAAAGTTCAGTGCCTAGTACATGATGTTAAATGTTTATGGTCTGTGACAAGAGTTTCATATTAATTGTTTGTGGCAAAGGTTTTGTAGCCAAGGCTTGGTGCAATATTTTGTGTTAATGGTTTGTGGCAAACTTTTGTGTTAAAGATTTGTTAAATTTTTTTGTTTTAATTGTTTAATGCAAAGTTATGTGTTAAAGGTTTGTGACAAAGCTTTGTGCTAAACGTTTGTGGCAAATTTTAGTGTTCAAGGTTTGTGTAAAAGCTTGAAATACAAAGGGGTTACAGCAAAACATGGGGAGACAAATGGCCTTTTCATCATATATCTTTACTAGAGTCAAAACCACATGAAAAAAGTTAAAAGGCTACATTGGTGGATTTTGAGGGTCATTTTTAAAGTCAGAAGCAATAGATATTGCTCAAAATGTTGATTAAAGTTTTATAGCAGAGTGTCTAAGTTCCACTGGACCTTTTTTTTAAAAATATTTGTAATGAATTGCTGTCATAATGATCCAGAATAATGTAACATTTTTGCAGAAAAATACAGAGAAATGCATCAGCAGTTTCTGGATGAATCTCAACTAAAGTTTACAAAGGTATTAGTATTAATCATTGCATCCTCTACTGCAAATTTATAGATTCTAGTTATCGTGCATGTTTGTGTATGTTTGGACCATTATGTTTATACAGTACTGATTAAAAGCTAATTCTGATAGGTTAAAAAAAAGGAGAAGAATGAAATGTGTGGCAGTTTCTTAGATAATAGAATGACTTAACTTTTTACAGTTCACATGAAGTGGATTAATAGTGCTACATATATGCTGGTGAATAGTGATGTTGGGTCTAGTTCAGTGAATTTTACTTATGTAATTCAGGCATTTTTAGTACTTTACTCATTGTGGGGTCACACAAGCAGATGAAGGAGAATTTGCTTTCTTCCACTTGTGCAGGCAAAGGAAAAGGAAGTGGTCTAAAGCACTCACCTTTACCAATCACTAACATCCTACCCCCCTCTCTCTCTCTCTCTCTCCCCACACACACACACACACACACATGGATTTGAGTCCCTGGCTTGGCCAATGTGGATATGTGAGGAAGCTTTTTTAGTGTTTTCATGGGTCGGTAGATGTTTAGCCCAAAATGTGATGAAAAATGGCAATAAACCCACAACAAGATAACCAGTTTTGCAGCAATTAACAAGTATATTTAACTCCACATGTATACATTTGGCCCAGGTATATACTTTGCAATGCAGTTCCTGGTATATTTTTCATGTTAATTCAGAAAAATAATCAGTTGATATTTTAAAAGTATATATATATATATATATATATATATATATATATATATATATATATATATATATATATATATATATATATATATGTATACAGTACAGCTGACATGCATTTTCAGAACACCAGGCGATGAAGTGTGTGGACTTAATCCCTCCACTTTTTACTCCTTGATTATGTTCAACGATCAAGGAGTAAAATACTAAATCACCTTTGCTAGCACACTTATGGCATCTCCTCCATGGAATGGCTGATCAGCATTATTGATTGACATTTGAATAAACAATCAAGGAAGACCACTCATGGAAAGACCAATGTGTCATGAGTAATTAACAATCAAATAACATTTCACCAATCAGTGATTTTTATTGAAATCATATACATGGACAGTAGAAGTTAATTTGAAAAGTCTTGTACATTTTGCACATTTAAAACACTTAAACACTGAACTTGATTAGAGGCCCAACTTTTTGAGCTTCTCTTGAACAGTGTAAATTTATCTTACTGTTTAAACATGACAAGGAATCCTCTGAGAACAACTAAATTCCAGACGACAGCGGCTTCTGTTTGAAACAAGCAACAAAAAATTAAACACTGAATTTACACTTAAATCCAAACTATGTGTTTAGTCCTTAAGCAGTGGTGGCCCTGTTATGAAATCGAATATACATGTACTTAACTACCAACTAGTTCACTTCTGAATGTATGTATACTGTATAGGACTGGCCACTTAAATATAGGGCTAAATTATTTTTACCAACTGTGGTATTCTTTTTTTATCCCATTCATCACAAGATAGTTTGTTTCAAGTATAGAAAGGAATAATATATTGCTCTTTTTTATACCACAAATCAGGATAAGACAACAGATTTTAAGCACCTCTCCCCCACCTCCCAAAACTTAATTGGTTTCTTCCTAATAAAGACTTGGGTTTGGTGGATATACAGTACAAGTCAGTGACACTCTTATGAAATATTAGCACCAGAAGATGGTGTCAATTTCATTTTGGGAAAGGTGCATTATTTCAATCACTCACATTACATGTAATACACGTAGCTCAAATTATGATAAAATCAATAACCCTGGAAGTTTTTCTGATTGAAATTTTAATGGTCGATGGATGATGACCATTCACTGAAAGACTGAAACGTCATGTGTGAGTTAAAATCATATTCTATTTAAAAAATCAAGTGAGCTTAATTTCTTTTTAAAAAAAATAAAAATGTCATGTCTATTCTGTACATTTCAAGACCAATGATCAGAGTATTTTGCAATACACTTTTACTTTATTCAAAGAAATCTGAACTAACATATGCACTGACTTGACCTGGGGCAAACTATATTGATATTCTCTTGAACAATGTAAACTTATCCTACTGTTTATGAAAAGTAATCCTTTAAAGATTAGACAACTAAATTTCAGTCTACAGCCACTTTTTGTGTATAAAGAAAACAAAAAATGCAACAATGAAAAATGGGCTAATTTTGAATTAATGAATTACATAATGACCTATTCATGAGGCTGAATATACATACATGTTCAGTTTTAACTGCAAGAGACTGGCCATTTAATTTATGGGGCTAGTTATTTCTTTCCAACTGGGATATTGTTTTTGTTATTACATTCATCACTAGATAAATTTATTTAAATAATTAAAAGAAATGGCATGGTGCCTTTTTATAATACAAATCTGAAGTTTTAAATCACCTCTATTATCCTGTGATTGGATGTAAGACAAAAAAGTACAAGATATATCACTGAGATTTCGTCAGGGCCCCTACAATTCCCCCCATAATTCCCAAAATGTACATACACACACACACACACACAACAAATGTACATTCACTTGAAATTTGACTATTGTTTTATTCATGTGCACATTAATTGGGTATTATACACACTTTGAGTAAATAAACACAGACTTTTGCTCTGGTGCCCTTTGAAGGAAACTTGGGGCCCTTTTGAAATTTGGACTCCCCCCCCCAACACTTGACCTGATTCCAGCTGTGCTTTTGCATGGGGTAACTATTGGAACTTGAGTAATATTGTTTCACATCAGTCAAATATGAAAGTGATTTTATTGTAAATTATTTGATGTCTATTGTTCATTGTCATTCTATTCACTGTTGAGTGTAATAATGCTGAATTTAATACAATACTTAAGAATGCAATAGAATAAGGAAGGAATGTATCTGTACATATCCAATCACATAGTATTGAGAGATTTTTTAAAACAAATAACATTCATTGTGCCAAATGTACTTGATTATCACTTTTTGAAGTTCTTGTTTTGTGTTAAGTAAAGGATTCCGTAATAAGTAGTAGAAAGCACTAAACCAATCTGAAATACATATAGAGACCAAGCTTGGTATGACTGCTACTGATAGGTCTTTTATTTGTGTAAATGGCTTTGTTGGAGATATTTAAAATTGATTTGTAAATTTGACAATCATTTTATCGATTGAGAGATGATGACTTAATTCCATGTCTGCTAATGAATCCATTTTAGCTGCAAAATTGTGTGCCAAATACAGAAATTGGTTAAATTCTATTGAAAGAAATTAGTTTGCATGTTTTTTTTTAAATTTATTTTTGGAGGTTTTATTTTTTTGGTCTCTATAGCCAAAAGATCCAGTAAACACAAACAGGAAACTACATTGAAATAATGAAATGTCTTAGGTCTATATTATGATTAGGCTATTGACACATCATTTAGATATGACTTTTTTCTTTTCTTTTCTAGATAAAAATTTTGTTTTCAATATTTCCTTACAAGATCAATCAAATAATAGGACACATGTAGATACAACTGTGCAGGAATTTAAATTAAATTTAAATTAAATTTGTTGAATATTTAAGATTTGACAACTTTCCACATTATTATTCATTTCCACAAAATACTGAGGTCAGATTAATCAGAAACAATCACCAAACTTATGCTGTTAATGATCGGATCATAATTTGAGTTGTAAACTACAACACGTTAAGTCAGATGGCTTCATGTTAGAAACACGCCTTTGCCATGCTAAAATTAATATGGTCTTCTGAAGTTTGTTTTATAACAGTGGTCACTATCTTTATTCTGTAGTACACTCAGCTGATTCTTTATTAGGGAGAGACCATTTGAGTTTCCAAAGGGTTGTATTATTTGAAAGTATTTTATCTTATGATGAATAAAAGAATTAGAAAAAATGCCTTAGTTGGAAAGAGTTATAAAGTAAAATACCAGCCCATACAGTATAAATAGTCAGAATTGAACTGAAGTTCATACCTTTGTACATATATATTCAGCCTTGTGAAAGTATGATTGCTTTTCAAGGACTAAACGTGCTTGCATTTAAGCGTAAGTTCAGTGTTTTGTTTGTTTAACTGAAGCGAGTGTCATCATGAATTGAAATGTACACACCTCAGAGGATTACTCTTTATGTTTAAACAGTAGCATAACTTTGGAGTATTTAAGAGAAGATCAACAAGGTCTCATCCATTCTGTAATAGATATGTAAGGAAAAGAAAGCAAGGAAAATTTAGCTGGTAAGTTAAAAATACTACCTATTAAAGACCGAATCTGTTTAAGAAAAGCCAAAGTAATGTACAGGATAGCCAATAATAGTACTCCTGAATATTTACAATCACTACTCAAGTATAGGCTACCTGGAAATATTCCCACCTGCGATCAGTGTCTACCAAACATTACAAAATTTCTAAACCAGATAAGGAATTATTTTAAAAAAAAGTTTCCAATACTCTGGAACATTGCTCTGGAATAATATTCCAGTTGAGATTAGAAATGCCCACTCTGTTTCCTCTTTCCAAACCCAGTATATACAATGCCTTCAGAGATGCAGCAAAAATAAATAAATTCCTTTGAATGAGGGCCTCAAGGTAGATTAGTTCTTAGCTAATTGAATTACCCTCTTTAAAAAGAAAAGTCATAATTCTGTCATAAGTGTGTTAAGATTTCTTTTAATAAAGTAAAACCAATAACAGATTATGTTAATCAGCCGTACATAAATGTAAAAAGTACAGTAGTATTAGTATAGTTTTTGAGTCATTGCGACTTGGGTGATATCTCAAATTTGGTTTGGCATCATATCTATTACATAGTCATCATTAGGACAAGGAAATGTGTATGACCATGTTTTTGAAGTAGATAAACTGCCCCCCCTCTCTCTCTCTCTCTCTCTCTCTCTCTCTGTCTCTGTCTCTCTCTCTCTCTCTCTCTCTCTCTCTCTCTCTCTCTCTCTCTCTCTGTCTCTCTCTCTCTCTTTCTCTCTCTCTCTCTCTTTCTCTCTCTCTCTCTCTCTCTCTCTCTCTCTCTCTCTCTCTCTCTCTCTCTCTCTCTCTCTCTCTCTCTCTCTCAGATCATACTTGCAGGGTCAGACACAGTAAGCCACACTCATTTGATAAAGACCAGGTTCAACTTATAGAGGTAATCCTCAGTGATTCCTTGAGAGAAATTCTCTGTGAGCCACAATGGCATCTCCATCCTGGATGTGTGGACAGATGATGGATAGTTTTTTTTCTTGATCCACTCCACCACCACCACTACATTGTGTGGGGTTCTGAAACTACACACAAGTTGTACTGTATGCAGCATAAAAATGCTGTAAATATTAGATGTCTTTACATTGTTGGTTGTCCATGGATCATCAGTTATTTTTAATAGTGTATAGTATTTTGTGTGTTATGTTGGTGTCTTTAAGTCCAAAACTGTGTTAAAAACCATCACTTAGATTATTAAAAGAAACAAAACTTTTATAGCTGATACAAGTTTACATGGTTTGTATCTTTTAGAAAGAGGAACAGCTGATAGAATTCCACATAGCGAATCTGGAGTATGCCTGTGGCACAACCCTGAACCAAATGTCAGCCATCAGCTGGGATCAGAACGAGGAGTACCCACAGTTTGCTGGTCCACACATCCTTATGAAGGATGGATATACACAGCTTTTGGACAAAATGGCAGAGGGGGTTCATTTTGTCACCAATATGGAGGTATGTTACAGCTTTCTTAAATAAGGTATCTCTCACTTGATGTATGCCTCACATCAGCTGTAGAATCTTGCTAGATTTAGTAGAGTTTATGTCAACACCAGAGATCATTTTTGTTACATTGAGCAGTATGGTACAACATATATTTCACATCTTTTGCAGAGTCATCTAACACTAAGATTCATTATTTAAATTTGTGCAGTTCAGATTGAGAGATATAATCGCATAGGTCAAGTGAGACACCAGTATCCACAGAACACTTGTGATATTTACAGTTATTAAACTTGATAAGTGACTTATCGTCAGGTCCTGGTTAGTGGCAAGTGAGACATTGCACTTTTATGACCATGGTGGCTTCAACAACAGTTTTGCAATGTTTGGTTAAAGATTATCAGCAGTGCTTTGAGTGTGGGATCATTATACAGACTCTCTTCTTTTGGTTCTTACCACTATCAGTAACAAGTCAGGTTGTCCTATTTTTCATTTTCAGCTTTGTACATTACATTTTTTATTCTAACACCAATTAAGTATACAGTCAGAACCTGTTTAAATACATTTTAGGATAGATGCTGTTGAAGTGCAAACTTCCTTTCCTGTGTAGGCAGTATGCTGTTTTCATCCAGGTCATTGTGCTGTGTGACTTGCCTATGTGTAGTGCATTCAATTTTATCAATAATGACAGATTGCTTGTTCATTGAGCAACATAGATAGCAATCTTGCTCGTCATATGGAGTCACTGGCTAGTAAATTCATCTTTTCTGTATAGACAAAGGAATGAAACTCTTACCTATTACCTCCCCTTGACTCATTACCTCCCCGTGTCTACTGCAATATTATCAACATAGTTCTGAAAACCTACCAAATCTATTGAATAATTTGGTGATTTAAAGCCATATATCAAGAAAGTTTTCATCCTAGAGTTAAGTGTGGCTTTTACTGCATGTGGTAAACATTATTTTTCACTTTCAATCAAAATTTATATGAATGTTTTATGCAGTGTGGACATTGTTTAATTTTTAACTTGTGCTCCAAGTTCAATTCTGACTGTATTTATACTTAACATTGGTAAGTGTTTATTATTTGTTGTATCTTTGCAACCTTCAAATCCGAACTACCAGGAAAGCTTATGGGCTTGCAGAGATCATTAAACACATTTCTCTTAAGCCAGACTGATACAGCTTACTAGCTTCATTGATTAATGTACACTACATTTCTGTTTTGTGAAACTGATATGGCCTATTGGTTTAGAGAGATCACTGTACACTACATTTTTCTTGATAATAAATGATAGTGCTTTATTAATACACATCATACCTTGCAAAACCAAACATAACAGTTCCATGTAATGGCTTAAACTTTAGATAGAAAGTATGTGCATTTTTGGTACTGAAGTGACTAAAGGGTACATATGGTATGCAAAATACTAGTTTTTCATACAGATGACTATAGGATACATACAATATGCAGATTGCTAGTTTTCAATTCAGATGACTATAGGATACATATAGTTTCATACAGATGACTATAGGATACAATATGCTAGTTACCCCATACAAATGACCATAGGATACATATAATTTGCAAAGTGCTAGATTTCCATACATATGACTATAGGATACATATAGTTTGCAAAGTGCTAGATTTCCATACAGATGACTATAGGATATGTACAGTATTCAAAGTTATTGTTTTCAATTTAGATTACTATAGGATATATATAGTTTAATACAGATGACTATATGATACATATAGATTGCAAAGTGCTAAATTTCCATACAGATGACTATAGGATAAATAGTGTATGCAAAGTGCTAATGTTCTGTACATATGACTATAGAATACATGAAGTATGCAGATTGTTAGTTTTCAATTCAGATGACTTCTGGATACATATAGTTTCATACAGATGACTCTAGGATACATTTAGTATCCAAAGTGCTAGATTTCCATACAGGTGACTACAGGATACATATAGTATGCAAAGCGCTAGATTTCCATACAGATGACTTGGATACATATAGTATGCAAAGTGCTAGATTTCCATACAGATGACTTGGATACATATAGTATGCAAAGTGCTAGATTTCCATACAGATGACTATAAGATGCATACTGTATGCAAAATGATAGTTTTCAATTCAGATGAATATAGGATACATTTTTTTAATACAGATGACTATAGGTTACATATAGTATGCATAATGCTAATTTTCCATAGAAATGACTTGGATCCATATAGTGTACAAAATGCTATATTTCGATATAGATAACTATAGGATAAATATAGTATGTAAAATACCTTTTAATACAGATGACTATAGGATATGTATAGGTTGCATAATCTAGTTTTCGATGCCGATTAAATATTGAATGCCTAGTTTGATATTGCAGGTGACCAGTATAGACTACAGCACTGATGATCATATACTGGTTCGATGTTTATCTGGCTCAGAGATGAAAGCATCTAGGGTTAGTACGACTTATTGACCTATATGACATTTTTTTAAAAATGCATTTGTTAAGAGCAGTTTGTTTGAAAAAAATTATTTTAACTTAACATATTTTTAAAAGGCATAGCATCAGTCTGTGCCATGTGTGGTTTGTTTTCTTGCCCTTTTGTCATTGCATGGAGTCTGCCATGTGTAGTTTGTTTTCTTGCCCTTTTGTCATTGCATGGAGTCTGAAAATATAATGTTGATATGAATGATGCAACATAACCTATAAGGAAAATTTTACAGTTTCACTGGCTGAATGAAATTTCTTTACTGTCTGAGAATTTTATAAGGATTGTTAAAGGAAAAATTAGATTTTTCTGTTATTTCCTAACAATGTTGTTAATGGATTTAGTCAAACATTATTTCATGAATATTTGTTGGAAAGATATATGAAAATGGTAGTCTTGTAAAATAAACACATGACTTCTTACTATGATTGCTATGACAACCAAGCTTGATCTTTACCCACTGAAGAGTTGCAAAAGGTCATACATTATTGTGAGTAAATTGACCTTCTTGAAAAACTGATTTCAGAAATTACATGCAGATAAAGGTGGTATTTTAGACTATATTTTGCCAAATTTGGTATGATGTCAAATGATACTAAAATTTAAAATATTTTGTCATTTTACTTTCATTTTCGCATGCACATGAATAAACAACCTGTATGATATGATTAGTTGTTATCCTGAATGACATCTGATTTATTGCTTAAGTGCCTGGCATATATGTTTCCAGATAATGTGTACATTATTATGTTGTAATTGATGGTATTCAGTGTTTGTTTCATGTTGGAAAGAAAACATTTTATGTCATTTTCATTTTCAGGTTTTAGTGACAGTACCACTGGCATTGTTAAAGAAAAAATGTATTTCTTTCACCCCCAAGCTTCCACCATGGAAAGAAGAGACAATATCCAAGTTAGGAACTGGTCATGTAGAAAAGGTAATAACGGTCATCTTGTTACATACAAGCCAGCCATTACACTTTTGACATAATCATTAAAAAAAATTTCAACAAATTATGCATTAAATTAAACTGTATATGAATTATGCCTTTTTGGTACATTAAAAAAAAAAGAAAAAAAGTTGTTCTTGTCGTTTGTTATCATCTAAACCACTTATATAAATTTGAGAATATTCATAAAAAGGTGACTGCTTTGTGAGAATAGCATAAAAATAATTTCCTTATTTACTTTTTGTAGTTACTTTGTATGAACTAGTTTCAAGAAAACAGGTTTCTTCAAATGAGAACTTTGCCTCACAGATTCATTTTATGGATCTTTGAAACTTCAAAACCTGTTAGATCAGAAAAACAACAAATAAACATCGCTTTAAAAACTTTAAAAGAAGTATAAGAGAGTTATGTTATTACAGCAATCTGAGCGCACAACCTGATTGCAGAGTTCCATATCATGATTATTTAGCCAAATTTACACATGTAGAATAATGAGTGCTGAGTATAAATAATTTTACAGTATATTTTGTGATCATATTCTGGTTTTAATCCATTTCCTTCTGTGACAAGAATTTTGACCAGCTGCAAAACCAGGTTAGTAGTAAATGTGTATCTTATATTTATACATGCTGTAATTCTGGCATGTACTATAGAGATTACACTTTTTACACCCAAATTAAACTTTTTTGCCACCTAAAATAGCAAGAATTATGCTTATACTTTTTTGGGGAGGATTGGCATGCATGTTAGAAAAGGTAATGATTGATCATCTTGTTGGAAAAGGTAATGATGGGTCATCTTGTTGGAAAAGGTAATGATGGGTCATCTTGTTGGAAAAGGTAATGATGGGTCATCTTGTTGGAAAAGGTAATGATGGGTCATCTTGTTGGAAAAGGTAATGATGGGTCATCTTGCTGGAAAAGGTAATGATGGGTCATCTTGTTGGAAAAGGTAATGATGGGTCATCTTGTTGGAAAAGGTAATGATGGGTCATCTTGTTGGAAAAGTTAGTGATGGGTCATCTTGTTGGAAAAGTTAGTGATGGGTCATCTTGTTGGAAAAGTTACTGAAGGGTCATCTTGTTGGAAAAGTTACTGATGAGTCATCTCCTTGGAAAAGTTACTGATGGGTTATCTTGTTGGAAAAGTTACTGATGGGTCATCTTGTTGGAAAAGTTACTGATGGGTCATCTTGTTGGAAAAGTTACTGATGGGTCATCTTGTTGGAAAAGGTAATGATGGGTCATCTTGTTGGAAAAGGTAATGATGGGTCATCTTGCTGGAAAAGGTAATGATGGGTCATCTTGTTGGAAAAGTTACTGATGGGTCATCTTATTGGAAAAGGTAATGATTGATCATCTTGTTGGAAAAGATAATGGTGGGTCATCTTGTTGGAAAAGTTACTGATGCATCATCTCGTTTGAAAGGGTAATGATGGGTCATCTTGTTGGAAAAGTTAATGATGGGTCATCTTGTTGGAAAAGGTAATGATGGGTCATCTTGTTGGAAAAGGTAATGATGGGTGATCTTGTTGGAAAAGTTACTGATGGGTCATCTTGTTGGAAAAGGTAATGATGGGTCATCTTGTTGGAAAAGATACTGATGGGTCATCTTGTTGGAAAAGTTACTGATGGGTCATCTCGTTGGAAAAGGTAATGATGGGTCATCTTGTTGGAAAAGTTACTGATGGTTCATCTTGTTGGAAAAGGTAATGATGGATCATCTTGTTGGAAAAGGTAATGATGGGTCATCTTGTTGGAAAAGGAAATGATGGGTCATCTTGTTGGAAAAGTTACTGATGGGTCATCTTGTTGGAAAAGGTAATGATGGGTCATCTTGTTGGAAAAGGTAATGATGGGTCATCTTTTTGGAAAAGGTAATGATGGGTCATCTTGTTGGAAAAGGTAATGATGAGTCATCTTGTTGGAAAGTCATCTTGTTGGAAAAGGTAATGGTGGGTCATCTCGTTGGAAAAGTTACTGAAGGGTCATCTTGTTGGAAAAGTTACTGATGGGTCATCTTGTTGGAAAAGTTACTGATGGGTCATCTTGTTGGAAAAGTTACTGATGGGTCATCTTGTTGGAAAAGTTACTGAAGGGTCATCTTGTTGGAAAAGTTACTGATGGGTCATCTTGTTGGAAAAGTTACTGATGGGTCATCTTGTTGGAAAAGGTAATCATGGGTCATCTTGTTGGAAAAGGTAATGATGGGTCATCTTGTTGGAAAAGGTAATCATGGGTCATCTTGTTGGAAAAGGTAATCATGGGTCATCTTGTTGGAAAAGGTAATGATGGGTCATCTTGTTGGAAAAGTTACTGATGGGTCATCTCGTTGGAAAAGTTACTGATGGGTCATCTTGTTGGAAAAGTTACTGATGGGTCATCTTGTTGGAAAAGGTAATGATGGGTCATCTTGTTGGAAAAGGTAATGATGGGTCATCTTGCTGGAAAAGGTAATGATGGGTCATCTTGTTGGAAAAGTTACTGATGGGTCATCTTATTGAAAAAGGTAATGATTGATCATCTTGTTGGAAAAGATAATGATGGGTCATCTTGTTGGAAAAGTTACTGATAGGTCATCTTGTTGGAAAAGTTACTGATGCATCATCTCGTTTGAAAGGGTAATGATGGGTCATCTTGTTGGAAAAGATACTGATTGGTCATCTTGTTGGAAAAGGTAATGATGGGTCATCTTGTTGGAAAAGTTAATGATGGGTCATCTTGTTGGAAAAGGTAATGATGGGTCATCTTGTTGGAAAAGATACTGATGGGTCATCTTGTTGGAAAAGTTACTGATGGGTCATCTCGTTGGAAAAGGTAATGATGGGTCATCTCGTTGGAAAAGTTACTGATGGGTCATCTTGTTGGAAAAGGTAATGATGGATCATCTTGTTGGAAAAGGTAATGATGGGTCATCTTGTTGGAAAAGGTAATGATGGGTCATCTTGTTGGAAAAGTTACTGATGGGTCATCTTGTTGGAAAAGTTACTGATGGGTCATCTTGTTGGAAAAGGTAATGATGGGTCATCTTGTTGGAAAAGGTAATGAAGGGTCATCTTGTTGGAAAAGGTAATGATGAGTCATCTTGTTGGAAAAGTTACTGATGGGTCATCTTGTTGGAAAAGTTACTGATGGGTCATCTTGTTGGAAAAGTTACTGATGGGTCATCTTGTTGGAAAAGGTAATGATGGGTCATCTCGTTGGAAAAGTTACTGAAGGGTCATCTTGTTGGAAAAGGTACTGATGGGTCATCTTGTTGGAAAAGTTACTGATGGGTCATCTTGTTGGAAAAGTTACTGATGGTTCATCTTGTTGGAAAAGTTACTGATGGGTCATCTTGTTGGAAAAGTTACTGATGGGTCATCTTGTTGGAAAAGGTAATGATGGGTCATCTTGTTGGAAAAGGTAATGATGGGTCATCTTGTTGGAAAAGGTAATGATGAGTCATATTGTTGGAAAAGGTAATGATGGGTCATCTTGTTGGAAAAGATACTGATGGGTCATCTTGTTGGAAAAGTTACTGATGGGTCATCTCGTTGGAAAAGGTAATGATGGGTCATCTCGTTGGAAAAGTTACTGATGGGTCATCTTGTTGGAAAAGGTAATGATGGATCATCTTGTTGGAAAAGGTAATGATGGGTCATCTTGTTGGAAAAGGTAATGATGGGTCATCTTGTTGGAAAAGTTACTGATGGGTCATCTTGTTGGAAAAGTTACTGATGGGTCATCTTGTTGGAAAAGGTAATGATGGGTCATCTTGTTGGAAAAGGTAATGAAGGGTCATCTTGTTGGAAAAGGTAATGATGAGTCATCTTGTTGGAAAAGTTACTGATGGGTCATCTTGTTGGAAAAGTTACTGATGGGTCATCTTGTTGGAAAAGTTACTGATGGGTCATCTTGTTGGAAAAGGTAATGATGGGTCATCTCGTTGGAAAAGTTACTGAAGGGTCATCTTGTTGGAAAAGGTACTGATGGGTCATCTTGTTGGAAAAGTTACTGATGGGTCATCTTGTTGGAAAAGTTACTGATGGTTCATCTTGTTGGAAAAGTTACTGATGGGTCATCTTGTTGGAAAAGTTACTGATGGGTCATCTTGTTGGAAAAGGTAATGATGGGTCATCTTGTTGGAAAAGGTAATGATGGGTCATCTTGTTGGAAAAGGTAATGATGAGTCATATTGTTGGAAAAGGTAATGATGGGTCATCTTGTTGGAAAAGTTACTGATGGGTCATCTTGTTGGAAAAGGTAATGATGGGTCATCTTGTTGGAAAAGTTACTGATGGGTCATCTTGTTGGAAAAGATAATGATGGGTCATCTTGTTGGAAAAGGTAATGATGGGTCATCTTGTTGGAAAAGGTAATGATGGGTCATCTTGTTGGAAAAGTTACTGATGGGTCATCTTGTTGGAAAAGGTAATGATGGGTCATCTTGTTGGAAAAGTTACTGATGGGTCATCTTGTTGGAAAAGTTACTGATGGGTCATCTGGTTATACTCTTCCTGAACAGCTTGTTATATTGTCATGAAATTTGAACTAAAGGAATTTTTTACGAATGGTCCAAATGAAAATGGTAAAATCTTGACATCATGGTAGCCATCTTGAAAACTCTTTTTGTTACTCCTTCTTTTGTAATAGTTGTCCTGATATGAGATATTTGACAAAAATGCCTTGAATGAAATGTTGTAGATATTACTTATTGATGAATATCTTATCTTTGATATTTTGGACTAGATTTATTCAAAGTTTTATTGTATATCTAGGTACTATGTTGAATGAATTGTTCTTGGAGAAACTAAAGAGCTGGGTTTGAAAGTACAAATTTGACTACACAGAAGCAGTGAATCTTTTTTTTTTTTTGATTCTTAAAGAAACCAGAGTATTAAGTGCAAATTTCACTACACTGTATTTTGATTTTGTGACTGTAACAAAGTTGAGTTGTACAGCAACAGGTGTGTTATCTGCAGAAATTACCAGCCCTTCTAAAAGCTAAACCAATGATTTGCTTTTTGAAATCAGCCATCTATTTAAGCATTTAAGTGATATCTTATTAAAATTGAGGTTAATGTGACTTAGCTTTGAATATTTTGTAATAGGTGATGTTCATCATATGTGTGTCTCCTTATTTGCCAGTGTTTGTGGTGGCTTCCATTTTAGGTTTTTTTCTGATTTTTGGATATACAAGAAAGAGATAGAACTTTCTTTTCCCCCCTGAATAGTTAGTAGATGCATGTTATCTTTATTATAATTTAGCATTTAATTCCGTTGTTAATATTTCTAGATTGCATTGCGTTTTAAGAAGAAGTTCTGGAGAGATAGTGGTATAACATCTAATATGTTTGGACATGTTCCTGAAGAGGGTGGTACAAGAGGACTTTTCAGTGTGTTCTATGATCTGTCCAGTTCTCAGGCAAGTAATATTGAAACTGTTTACTGCTTTCTGCTCTTCAGTACAGGCAGGATTTATTTGTTGGGAATCAGTAAAAGAAAATCAGGATTGACAGATCAGGTTCCTGGATTTCAACAACTAAAGGAACAGTTTGAAGAGTCATCTTCCATTTTGCTTTACCATTGTTTTACAGCAACAGCAAAAAATGTGGCTCAGAATACTCCATTGCACAGAAATGAAAATGAAGCATATTTCTCAACATTTCTATGAATATGATATAAATTTTAATTTAGATAAATTTCTTGATTAGTTTTATGTTCTGATTTATTTGGTAAAGTGAATTTTTATTCAGTGAGTTCTGGAATAGTTCTTTGGTATTCCTCTTTCATTCAAATTCATGTGAATGTTTATTGCAAATACGTTCTGTAGTTTATTTATTCTTTGATACATGGCTACCATAGTGTCGCAGATTATAAATCATTACAGAAGCTGCTTTAAAACACCATTGACATTGCATAGACTTTGTAACTTGTATGTAAAAAAATAATTAGGCAAGGAATGTTACTTAAATCATGACTGAGTCGATTGAGTAAATTTTACATACAGTTGGCATAAAGTTAATAAATTTGATATACTGTCAGCAAACATTTTTTAGTAAACTTCAAACTATTAGCATAAAATTAGTAAACTTTACATACAGTTGGCATAAATTTATTAAATTTGATATGCAATTAGCATACATCTAATAAACTTTACATACAGTTGGCATAAATTTATTAAATTTGATATGCAATTAGCATACATTTAGTAAACTTTACATACAGTTGGCATAAATTTATTAAATTTGATATGCAATTAGCATACATCTAGTAAACTTTACATACAGTTGGCATAAATTTATTAAATTTGATATGCAATTAGCATACATCTAGTAAACTTTACATACAGTTGGCATAAATTTATTAAATTTGATATGCAATTAGCATACATCTAGTAAACTTTACATACAGTTGGCATAAATTTATTAAATTTGATATGCAATTAGCATACATCTAGTAAACTTTACACGCTATTAGCATAAAAATTGTTAATTTTACATACTATTATGATAAAAAAATTTGACATACTCATGCCACAAATTCAGTAAATGCGACATACTATTAGCATAACATTAGTAAATTGTACATTTTTGGCATACAATTCATTAATTTGACATCCTACAGTATTGCCATAAAAAAGTAAATTTGTCTACTGTTAGCATAAAATTAATAAATCTGAAACTTTAGCATAAAATTAATAAATTTGACAAACTTTTGGCATAAAACAAATAAATTTGACAAACTTTCAGCATAAATTTAGTACATTTGTCATACTGTTAAGCATGCAATTTTTATACAGCTAATACTAAACTTGTATATTGTCTTGGATCAAGATCTGGACCATGAAAAATGTTTTTTTCTTTTTTTAATTCCTTGCTCAAGAAGTAATTGCTCTGGTGGCCTAGTGGTTAAAGAGTCAACCTCAAATGTAGAAGGTCATGGGTTCAAACCTTGGCTAGTTATACCAAAGTCTTAAGAAAATGGTATTAATGTCTGCCTCGTTAAGTGCTCAGTGGTTCGAGGTTAGTGTTAGGACTGGTCGGCTTGGTGTTAGGATAATGTGTCTTGGTGGGACATGCTAAATTCCCAGAGCTAGACATCACTAAAAACTGCCACACTGCAGAAATCATAGCTATATGACTGAAAAATTATTAAAGCTACATTAAAAATCAAAATCACACACACACACACCATGTTGGAGAGATGCTCTCAGGCCATGAGATCACATGCTTCTTGCAAAAATATTTTGTAGACATGTAAATTTTAAAAACCTATGGGGGAAAGAGTCTGCTAGTTGCTTGTGGTTCCCACAATTTCTTGTACCCTATGGGTGATTTAAAAAAAAATATGATTAGGTTGATCAGATTGTGTTTTGCCTTTCTTCCATGATATCAATTATTCCTGTATCATTGTAGAATATTGTTTGACTATAACATCCTTTATGATGGAGATCTATTGGAGTATTGCAGAAACTATGAAGGTGTTCAGATAAAATTGTTTCCTGGAAGAGTATATTAAATTGATCCATCAGTCAGTCATTGGGGATATGTCTATAGTAGAACAGCAGTATGTCATGTTGAAACAAGATTATTGATTTCTTTAGGGAAAGTCAGCAAGATGGAAAGATAATCTGTTAAGGACAAACCTTGGGAAGAGGAAGTATCTAATGGTTTGCGGCTAATTGATTTTTTTGAGAAAGCAATGAGACAGAAATAATAAGCATGATATTTGTTTACGGTTTACACCTAGCAGACAATCTGATACAATGGCACAAATATCCAAGGAACTTCATGCAAAAGTTTTGGAAAATTTTGTGTAACATCAGTATAGTTTTCCCTATGACTAAAGTATACTACTATTAGTTATATATAACTTATTATTCTACTGCTCATATAACTTCATTATAATGTCTTCATCTAACCTCAGTACACTGCCATGCTTTGTATAACTTCTATATACTCTCACACCCATATAACTTTGTACAATCAACATGTGCTCACACACCCATGTAACCTTGTATACTCAAGATGTACTCACACACCCATATAACTTTGTATACTCAACATGTACTCACACACCCATATAACTTTGTAAAATCGGGGGCCCGAGTGGCCAAGTGGTCTAAAGTGCTCTCTGTTACAGATCACTGCCATCTCACCTGTCTGCATTGGTTCGAGTCTACAAATGTTGATATGTGAGAAAGCTTGCTAGTAGCTTCTCCTGGGTTGGTGGTTCTTTCCGCGGATTTCCCAGTTTTTTCCTCCACCATTGATACTGGCCGCCATGTATATAGCCTATTGTGTGCTGAAAAATGGCATTAAGCCCAACAACAACAACAACTTTGTACAATCAACATACACTCACACATCCATATAACTTTGTATAATCAACATATACTCACACCCATGTAACTTTGTATACTCAACATATACTCAACACACCCATGTTACTTTGTATAATCAACATATACTCACACACCCATGTAACTTTGTATAATCAACATATACTCACACACCCATGTAACTTTGTATACTCAACATGTACTCACACATCCATGTAACTTTGTATACTCAACATGTACTCAACACACCCATGTAACTTTGTATAATCAACATATACTCACACACCCATGTAACTTTGTATACTCAACATGTACTCAACACACCCATGTTACTTTGTATAATCAACATACTCACACACCCATGTAACTTTGTATACTCAACATGTACTCAACACACCCATGTAACTTTGTATAATCAACATATACTCACACACCCATGTAACTTTGTATACTCAACATGTACTCAACACACCCATGTAACTTTGTATAATCAACATATACTTGCACACCTACATAACTTTGTATGATCAAATGTCATTCAGTGACCTCCATAGAAATTATGTCACTTGTGGATTCCATATAAAGGTGAGGCTTTATATAAAGTTAAGTCATCATTTGATTATGCAGGAGGACAAGGAGATGGAGTGTGTGCTGGTATCACATGTAACTGGAGAGGCTGTGAACATCATACAGAACAAGTCTGATGAGGAGATTGTGGAAATGTGTATAAAAGTTCTGAAGTCCCTTTTTCCAAATCAGGTGAGTTGAAATCTTTGTTTTTATGTTTTCCTAAAACAGGTGGGTTTTGAGTCTTATCCAGATTGCTTATGCCTATATTTACAAAGAAGAACAAGAATTTACAGACATAATAAGCCAAGACAGTCAATGTTTTTTGTAGTTTTCATTCATTTATAATTTCATATATTATTCAGAAGCGATCAAATTTTCATGGTGTTTCAAGACAACTACTCCAGGAGTTTGAAGTCATGGGGAACAAAATTACCCATACCAACATTCAACTAATTTGTCAGGATTAATATTGACAAGCCACTTTATTGGAAAGCAAAACTTTGTAGTCAGTTTACTGATGGCAATAGCAGTGCAGTGCTGGTGGGATGAACAATTTTGTAAGGTTTTAGTTGATGTATTTTGTTTCCTAAACCTTTTCATAGATTTTTATCATACTTGGCATGAACCATTATGAAGTTAAGAGAAAATACTCTACAGACCTGCACCTTTTACCTTGGGGTCATGGTTTCAGTCTTTTTTCCATATGGTAATATTTCTTGAACTTCTTGATGGATGTCTGTTTTGTACACTCACTAAACTCATTGAATCTGGAGTCATTGTAAATTTATGCTAAGGTTACAGTTACATTTCATTAATTTGATTATATTTCTTAAAACCCTTGAATGATTTGTTTTTTTTTTTTTACATGGGATCAGTTATTTATTATGAAGCTGAGGCAATTTTCATTTCAGTAACATTGTGGTTAATGTCTTTTACTGGGGGTCAGTGTCACAATCAAAATATATATGTATGGTTTTAGCTAATATTTTTTGGCAAATGATTCTATTTTCTAAATCCCTTCATTGCATTTTCTTTATACAAGGCTAAAGATAAGTGATCTGCTTGCCATCTCCTTTGACCTTGGGTCAAAGTCACAGTCTTAGAAGATGTATGTTGTAGTGTTGGTTGAAGGTATTTGAGTTGCTTTCATTTTTTACACTATTTGATCTGTTTTCTTCATACTTTGGATAAATCACTATGCAACAGACAAACTATTGCCATCATCTTTGAGGTCAAGGTTACAATAATAGTAATAACAATTTGCAGTAAGGTTTTGGTTGGAATTATTTTGTTGCTTATATGTTCTAAACTACTTAATAGAATTTCTTCATATTTTGGATGAATCATCAAGCTAATTCATTACTGTCATGTGTGCTTGCATGATTGACCTTTGAGTCCCGGTCAAAATTGTAGAAAGTTTTTGTTAGGGTTTTATGTCTGCCATAGCAGAAAATGTTTGTAACTTCATCTAGTGTATATCATTCAGTTGTGCATTTGCCATTGCATTTTACATTCCTAGTTATTTTTCATAACAAATTTTGGATAGATGTGAATCAAACCTGGTAGGAATTATTGTACTCATGTTTGATCCACCAGGTTGTAGAGAGGGTTATCATATCAGAACTTTAACTAGTGAAGATTTATATCAATATCTATGGATCAACCATTCCCAAGCCTGGGAAATATATTGTTTACACACTAAATTAGTTTGATAGACCATCCTCAGGCCTAAGAAGTATATATTTTTACATTTGGATATCTTTATAGACCATTCCCAGCCCTGGGAAATATATTGTTTACACACTAAATTAGTTTGATAGACCATCCTCAGGCCTAAGAAGTATATATTTTTACATTTTGATATCTTTATAGACCATCCCCAGCCCTGAAAAGTATTTTGTGACAAGATGGTCGACAGACAAGTACACACAGATGTCTTACTCCTATCTGCCGCCAGGTACAGATGGAAACAATTATGACATAATGGCTGAGGATATTGACAGAAAAGTTTTCTTTGCTGGAGAGGTAAGGCTGCAGTAATGAGTCCTAATGGCTGAGGATATTGACTGAATAAATTTCTTTGTTAAAGAAGCTTTTCTCTATCTTCTTTATCCTTCAAATAAAACAATCAGATATGCTCTGCCTATTCCTTAATCCTAGCAATGAACCTATCAGAAATGCTCTGTGGTGATTTTTTTTAAAGGTGATTTTGGTAAGTTAAATTTTCAGTGATTTCAGAGCCACAGAAGTGACGGTATTTAAAGTGGTAAATGTTGAGACTTTATTTTCATGATATAACTGGGGCCCTGAGTGGCTGAGCAGTCTAAAGTGCTGTTACTGATAATTGCCATCTCACCTCTGTCTGTGTGAGTTGAGTCTCAGGTTCAGCCAATGTGGTGAGTGTGAGAAAGCTTGCCATTTGCTTGTGGGTTGGTGGTTCTTTCTGGGATTTGCCTGGGTTCTTCCTCCACCATTGATACTGGTTGCCATGTAAAGCATATCTTGTGCTGAAAAATGGCATTAAACCCTACAACAACAACATGATATAACTTCGAGACTGCTAAATATTTTAAAGTAATACACATCCTTTAAATTGTCTTCAAAAATTTCTTGCAATATGGTGTTGACATTCATGGGATATTTCTTCTAGTTTTGCATATAATTTTGAGTAACATGATTTTTAATTGTTATTATGACTCATTATATCTCCTTTTCTTCAGGCAACTCATCGCCAGTTTCCACAGTCTGTGACAGGGGCATTTCTTAGTGGTATCAGAGAGGCAGAAAAGATTTTTCTATCTTTGCTTGAAGCCTAGGACAAGGATGTTGATCATAAATCATTTCATTATTGTAATTGCAGAATATTTACTATGTAGCATCATGTTGTGGGAAAAAAAGTTTTATACTTGAAAGAAATGCATTTAGAGCAGGTCAAGAGTTATTTTGTATGAGAATTTTGTATAAACAGGAGAATGATCAATGTTTGCAAACAAGAGACATACATGAACAATAAAAAAAACCCAAAGAAACCACATGTTTTGATGGAAATATAGATTTATTTAAAGACAATTTGGAGGTAATCATATTTAGAGGAAATGAACAAAGACATTTGACTCTGGAGAGAGAGAAAGTGAGAGAGTTTACATTTTTTCCATATTTAAACATCAGGGATTTTACATTTTTCTTTTATATGAACATGTATATGTACATATATGATGAAATGTTTATAGACAATAAAATTCTTTATTGTAAATTTATGTGTATTTTCATATTACTGTTTGTGGAAATTTCCATGCTTTCAATATAAAAGTGACTTAACATAAAACATGAGGTTGAGGTATAGAGAGGGAGCAAAATAAATACATGCATATTGTTGTTACAAATAATAATGAGCAAGTATTATAACAAATGATTTACATACATAAGAAGATAAATCAAGAAAATCAACCAGTTGAGAAATAAAGATGACCATAAGTGAAATAATTTTATAAGCTTAAAATAACATTTGAATATGTACTGTGAAAACAAAATCCATTTACATTCATATGTGACTATGGTCTAATTTCTTTAAGAAACTTTGAACAGCTCAAGATTTTGCTTTAAGAATCCATACAATTTTCTGTAGTTATTCATAATACAGATATTATTTATATGATGTGTCAAGGTATTTATTGTTTATTCTACTGGTTATTCTTAACCAAACTGTACAGACCCAGATCTGCTGGCACATTATACTCCAGCAAAAACTGGTCTCTGCGGTTTGCAGTTGAACTTTACTTATAAATGAGTAGATACTATATGTTACATACCTTTGTTTGTAGTGAAAGTGCAGTAGCTAACTTGTTCCCAACCACAAATGATGCTATAATATGGTGATGTTAATGATTTCCTTAAGTTGATATATCTAACCTTATCTTAATTAGAACACAAAACAATTTTATGCATGTATTTTTATCTTTGGCCCTTGATATAAAAAATAATTTTTTTATTCATGAACATTTATAGTTACTTCTTGGAATTTATTTATACATACTTCAATCATTTAAATGGATTACATTTTTATTTTTGTAGTGATTGTGCCAGTTTAGACATATCTTAGTGGAAATATAAATGCAATGAATTTAATAGACTTATAATATTAGAAGAAAATATTTGATGGTCAAAGTCTTTTTTCCATTTATATCAATATATGTATAGAAGTTTTAAGTCAAATTCCATTCCATTACCATTGATTTGTATTGTACATGAGAAAAAGAGCTTTCATAATTTTTCAGTAAAATTAACATTCTTCTGTTAAAGCCAATGGAGTGACTTGATATATCATAAATTGTTCATTTACGCAAGCCTTAATTGTATTGATGAGCACATCATGTTTTTGTTGTCCAAATACGATTAGGGTAGACTTAGAACTGATAAAATATAATCTGACAAATCAGGGCTTTGTTCAATAAGACTAGTGATAGCTAGCATTAGGCTAGACTTGAATCTGCTGAAGTATAATAAATTGACCGATCATGGCTGTGTTCGGTGTGTGCATTAGTCTAGACTTAAATCTACTGAAGTATAATAAACTGACAGATCATGGCTGTGAACAGTGTGAGTATTAGTCTAGACTTAAATCTAGTGAAGTATTATAAACTGACAGATCATGGCTGTGTTCAGTGTGTGCATTAGAATAGTTCTTCAATTACAATCCTACTTTATCTGTTTCCAGATGGTAGATGGCAGAATTTTCAAGATACCATGAGCATGTAAGGGTTGGGGTTTTTTTTGTACTCGCAATGGAACTACCTAGCTTAGATGTATAGACAGACATTGAAAACCTGGATATGTGGTTAATTTACCTTGAATGTCATAATCTAACATGTAGTAAATGCATTTTATATGATAGTATGGATTAAATGACATTTTCTAAGAGTAAGTAATTTTCTTTTTGTTAATCTTTGAAAAGCAATTTTAAATATGAAACAAATTAGTGCTGTGCCAACTCACTGCAAACTTGTTTAGCTATGATTTCATAACTGTGATGCGGTTAAGGCTACGAACTGATCCTATATCATGCAGTGGAGAAAATATAAATATCATTAAAGTTTAAAAGAATAATTGGGTGACAGTATACTTCCTTAATATGTTGTAATTTGAAGGAGAAATCCAATATAAGAAGATATTGGTATGGTTACACTAACCACACCTTGACAGACAATGTGGGAATCTCATGGTAACTTAGTTTCCAGATAAGGCCAGCTATTTGATTCAGATCATGCCATTTACTAGTCTGCTAACATTTCCAAACAAGAATGTAATGTCCTTATAGGGCACATGAAACAAACAAACATAAGTAGCTATTAGATGAATTAGTATGGCACATAAATGAAAAAGAAAATATCATATGAAGAACACAAACTTTATTTTACATGTATTTCTACAATGAAATTGAGCAAGTCCTAAAATTATAGGACTATTTAAAACCCATGTCAGCAAGGGTTTATAGTTAGGGCTGTTACATTAAAACATACATGGGGTCCAGGGAAGGCACCCATAGATGCAATTAAGAATTTACTTCTCATTTTAATATAAATTCTGTGAAATCTAAGTACCTAGCATACATTTTATTAAAAAAATGCCTTCCCTGAGTACCATGTCTGTTTAAATTGAGCAGCCCTTAAACTCATCCAGGTATTTGAAAAAAGTACTTAACTATATTAAAAGTGATAATTACAGACATTGACAATATGAGAGTTCAGTCATTTTGAGCATGTAAATGTTAATTTCAATCAGAAATGCCATTTATTGCAGCCATTCTGTAGATAGAGGTGGAAATAAAAGCACATTGTGTTAATTATTGGTTAAAATTGTTAGTTTTTGCATTAGCTGCCATTCCTGCTCAAAATAATTGAGATTTTATGTTTCCCAAGTTTGTAATCTTTTTTAATTTGTGGAAGTATTTGTTTAATTTCAAAATGGGTCATTGCCTTCCAATCTAACAGTGTATATTATCATCCTTATTACATACTGCATTGGTTTACGCTTTCATTCTACCTTTCTGTTTGTGATTATGAGAATCATACAGGGTTGGCAGTGTGCAAACATTTTCTGAAGCAAGAGGAGAGAGTTTTGGCCTCTATGTTAAAGCCATCATTTTATGGTTGTATATCAGATGTTAGCACACAGCAGACTATGTGTAATTAAGAAAAGATGCCCTCAGAGTACACTTGAATTGAATTTACATCCATCTGACTTTCAGGGGGCCTTATTATTTTATCATTCATATATTATTGGTGTAATACTACACCAGAATTATTAACATTTACTTTAAATTCTTTTCAATTGCTGCAATAATTTCAGTGTAGTGCTTATTGTTCTAGAATTAAATTATTGTTAAATTATATTTTATGTTATGATCTTATTCAGTATGTATGTAGAATGTTAACTGATGAGAGTGGAAATAACATAATTCATTCAGATAATTCTGTTATCGGTGGATTTATCTTTGACTAATGAAAAAGTGTTTCAATTTGACTACTGGTTATAGACAGCTTGGTATTTATTGTCCATCTTTCTCTTACCACAAGGTTATTATCACAGCTGCTTCAAAACTTCTTGGAGGATTGCTAGTTAGGATTCAATATAACAACCATCTTGATAATCTGGTAATTTTTAAATGTATGGTCAAATGATGTGATGTTTTCAAAATACAAACATAAATTATATGAACATGGACAAAGTAACTCAACTCAAACACCAAAAATTAACGTTTGTGTACAGCTGATGCATAAAATTGCATATTATGCCAGGTTGAACTGGCCTGATTGTATGTAAATTCAAGCCAAATTCAAGCCAACAGTGCAGACTGTATTCTGCCAGTCCATTATTTAGTAGCAGACTTAGATCTACTCACTTTGAACTAGGATGTATATTATACATTGAAATGATCATCTCAGGGACAGGGTCCAGCAAATCTAGACTCTGTTCCAAGCCAAATTCGATGGCAGATCAGCAGTTAATTCCATTTTTGAAAAGCTCTAATACCAGGATGCTTTAAGTAAGAGTTGGGCAAAAGTCATGATATTTGATAGTGGATTGGCATCATTTGTACTGATGTGAAAGGCCTTCATGCCTTATACTTTTCATCAAGTTGGTCAAATTCAATTCAGTGGTAATGGAAAAGAAATAATTTTAAGAATATGGAGGCCATATTTGATTGGCACCATTTTAAATTTTTTTAAAGACCATGTTTTCTGTCAGTTATGATCAATTTCTGTTAAGCAGATTTGGATAAGAGTTATATAAAGTTCTAATTATAGCAACAGTGGCCATATTTATTGGTGAATTAGCATTAGGTTGTGCAAACTTGAAGTTCTCTATGTCGTGAAACTTTCACTCAAATTTAGTCCACTTCATCAGTCTTAGAAATATTGATGTGAAGGATTTTCTTGTTTATTTAGCAATGGCGGGTAAATTTAATCATGATTTAAACAAGTACAAATTGTACTAACGTGGAAGGTGATGATATTTTCAAAAATGATTAGATTCTGTTCAGCTGCACCGGTGGCCTAGTGGTTAGAGCCACTGCCTCAGATGACTTATGAGGGATGTCATGGGTTTGAACCCTGGCCAAGTCATACCAAAGACATTAAAAATGGAACTAACTACTGTCTCGCTTGACATTCAGCATTGCGAGGTTAGTGTTAAGACAGGTCGGACTGGTGTCAGAATAATGTGACTGGGTGGGTCATAATGCTTCATGTCTGCGGCATGATGCCCCAGCATCAGACATCACTATAAGCTGTCACACTGCAGACAAGGTAGCAATATGACTGAAAAATTATTAAAGCTATGTTAAAAATGTAAATCACACACACACACACACAGATTCTGTTCGCAAAATTTGGAGAAGTAATTTAAATTTTGTCATGTTTTTTCATAATGGTGACATACTGGCATACTTTTTACAAATTTAAAATCTCTTTACAGCAGGATACAATTCTCTCAGATTTGTTCAGATTCTTTTCAGGGATGTTGGACCCAAAATAACAATTTAAGATTGTTATATATTAGAAAATCATCATCACTTGCACAAATTATGAAGCTCTTTTTGCCAGGATAGCAAGTGACAGATTTGATGAAAACAGTTCGTTGGTTTTTAAAAGATGATTACAATAATGTTGATGAATTCAAGATAAATAGTGCTTGACGGGTTGCTATTAGCAACCATATGAACTAAATAAACTGTCCACAGTATGACCAGGTAGTTTTAAATGATGAGGCTCTGAGTGGATGTAATAGAGCACCAAGCAATCAGAATATCTTGTACACCTTATATGCTTGCTTATACATTGAGTCCAATTGCAAAAGTCACAGACCAAGATCTGCCATTTCATAATGTGCTGGCAGATCTGTGAAATATTAGGAGCGATCAGAGCAGACGAAACAGACCATAATTTGCAGATACATTATGTTTTGGCAGACCAGGATGTTTTGATATTAGGTGCATTTCCATTAAAGTCTTGATCACAATGCTGCAAAACATTAATCACAGCCTAGCCTTGAAGAAATATTAAACTGGATTTATGTGACATATTTTTTTGTCATTTCATCAAGTAAAGAGATCTGTTTTAAGTTCTTAGGAGCCAAAAGGGCTCCATTGTCATTTTAAATAAACTCCACTTCCATCATAATATATATCAACATCATGCAGCATTTGTTGTCAATTTAAATAGACTCCACTGTCATCATAATGTATTTAAACATCATAAAGAATTCATTGCCAATCTAAATAGACTCCACTTCATTAATAAAATAATAAACATTAGAATTTGTTGCTAATTTAAATAGACTCCACTTCCATCATAAAGTATTTAAATAGTTTTTATTCTCTTTCTATTCCAAATTTTTCCTCGCAGAATGATTGGCCCATTATATATTCAAAATATTCATAGTTCAAAGAAAAAGCCTTTTTAGGCTGCAAGTCTGGCACTTGCACTCATTGACACTGATTTTGCACCCATCAACACTGATTTTGCACCCATCAACACTGATTTTGCACCCATTGACACTGACTTTGCTAGACTTGCATTAATTGGATGTATGCTTTCTAGTTGATAGGTCAGCATGACCTTTATCAGACTCAATGCTTGAATTGTACATGTCTGAAACCCCATGCATCTTGTTACAAAGAAATCCAAACCAAAATAACATTGTAGTATTTATAAATTAAATGTCCCTCTACGTAACTAACCACTCTTGCTATAATTTGCTTGTTCATAGTGGTTGGAAGTCTTGTATTGTCTTACACAATAATCTTTTGTGGGAGAAAGAACTCCTTTTTGATGTACATTAAGCCCGTTATCTTGAATTACATGAAAAAATGTTTACTGCCACAGCACTTATTATGTATAAACTAATTTATTCATATATGTAAATATCAGTTATTGTTACTTACAAACTTTTCTAAATAATACTTGCCAATTTCACATGTAAAACTGAAGGTACTTTACACACAAGATTTCTGTATTTATTAGATTGTATGTACGATACAAGGATTGTATATTTCTCAGATCATACATGCGATATGAGGATTGGTTTTTTTTAATGAGTCATACATGCGATTGGAAGATTGTATATTTAATAGGTCATGTATGCTATTTGAGGATTCAATATTTAGTGGATTATATATGCTGTATGAGGATTGTATGTTTAGTGGGTCATACATGCAATATTTAGATTGTATATTTAGTGGATAACTTATGCTATTTGAGGATTGTATATTAGATCATGCACACAGTTTGAAATTGTTTTATTTAGTGTATCATACATGCTGGTTGAGGATTGTGTATTTAGTGCAACATAGATGCAAACATGTAGTGTTTAATGTATTATATACATCAGTAATTCATATCTGTTTGTCAAAAAAAATGAAATAGTCATACAAAGATGCTTCATGTTTAGCTAATAAATACATTGCACTAGCTGTAATGTCATAAAAATTTGAAGTTCATAAAGTTTGAAACTTCAGAAATGAACAAGTTAAACTATAAAATTGTGTAATTGAAAGACAAGGTGCATCAAGAAGGCCATTCCACATTTCAATTAGTACCTTACAGAGCAAAGATTAATAAAGAAGCCCCTTCCACATTTCAAGGAATTTCTTACAGAACATGCATTGTAAAGAAAAGAATCCCCTCCCACATTTCAAGTAGTTCCTTATGGAGCATGCATAGTAAAGAAGCCCCTCCCACATTTAACTAGTTCCTTTTGGGAAGGAACCCCAGATTAGGTTTGTGGTATTAGCCCCTCCCATATTTCAGATAGTACCTTACAGAGCATGCATAGTAAAGAATCCCCTCTCCCATCAGGCAGTTATTTTTTACAGGGCAAGCATTGTTCTGACGGTCAACATACTATATATAGTCGTTTGTAAGATGCATGGATGACGCAGTATACAAGATTATAGAAGTGTTTTTCTACTTTTATTAAAAACTACAGATCCAATTTGGAAATAAACTCGAAAATCTTAAACTGCAGTATTTTCTGATAAAAGGCTAGCCTTGTATCCATAAAGAGATTAAATATATGAAATGAATAAAGTGTCAAGAGTATTTTCCATGGATTAATCATAGCTGGTTGAGAGAGTTGTTTCAATTACAGGGATTTATCCAATTAATTGGTGAGGCCAAGAAAACAACAAATCATAACAAGCAGAGTCCTAACTTGCCTATCATTATCAACTGTTCTAAAGATGGCTGCAGTCTGTTGTCCTTGTTTTTCTCATTGACTGTCATAATGTTTTGAAGACCTTGCAAGCCAGATTTTTCAGCTATTTCTTTTTGCAAATAGATCATAGGGGTGATTTTACTCATATATTATTTGATTACTAAATAAATTATCTCTGAACATAATTGTTATGCAAAATTGATGGTGTTATGAAAATATGAGAAATAATTTTGCCAGAATTTATAATAAAATTAAAATCATTAAGCTTATAAAAGATATATTTCCACCAAACATGAGGTGATGGTTGTATTCTAGTTTTCTTCTACTAAACTTGGTAGCCCAATCTCTGAAATCTAATAGATCATCCACTTAGACACATTTTAGTTTTTCTTTTAGTTAACAAGAACTCCATCCACTATAAATTATGACTATTTTAAAGATGTCAACCAGGTTGATTTGGGTTTATCACAGTTTGGGGAATTATTGAAAGGTTCATTATATTAATAGTGGATCCCATAATATACTGTAAATTTATTTTCATTTAGTATGAATGTTTTGTATGAAATGAGATTGTCGACAGTACTTTTTAAATGGGATTGTAAATTTATTAATGACTGAATATTTTGTTTTGCAATACGTAAATTTATGCATTTAAGATAGAATTATGTTGTCACAAATTATTCTTTGTTTCATTGCTTATTTTGAATTCATATGTAGCTACCTGGATCCTTCATTATAATGTCTTCCTGACATGAGACATTGCTTAAAATAACATGGTCTCTGATATAACACTGGCCCTGATTTAACATGATTCCTGAAATAACACAGGTTATGATACAACATTATTCCTCATGTACACAGTCAATAATTAATGTAGGTAATGTTACTAGCTGTATTTTTCAAACCATGCCTGTATTATTATTCTCATTTACAGCTCCCTGGAACAGCAATGTAAAGAGGGACCACTTTTTCACATAATCTGCAAAAATTGGTACCCGGTGATAAATAAATGAATTTACAGAATGGCTAAACTAGTTACATTGTTTTTGTTGGTGCAACAGAATTTCTTTTAAACTAGTTACATTGTTTTTGTTGGTGCAACAGAATTTCTTTGAGTATATTTTGATCATATTTTAAATATATGCACACTAAAAATCCAGATTTGTTTCGCTATCATTTTGACCTTTCATGGTCTTGTATTGGATATACTGAGTAAAACATTGCATGCCATTGGATGTGCTGCATTTGTGATTTACGATGCACTAATTAACAGATGTATTTGCATTGTTTACACACAAATTAATTGATAGATTCTTTGAAAGGATTGTGTCATTTTTCTCATTGTGTTGGCGTTATAAACAGCAAATAAGGTATTTCTTTCTCCATGAATACTCTGTTGTGATGTGTTTCTTCCAAAACATTTTTTCTTCATCTTAGCAACATGCATTTTTACCCAGTAACCAATGTGTAGAAGGATTTTTCTGACATTATGTAAAACAAAAGCATTGTGTCACTGCAGTCATGGATGCTGTGTCATTAAACACTACTGTGTTAGTAAATACTATTTAAATGAAGTGTGGTTTCATTATGTTATTGCAGAAATGCTTTTTCACAAAACAGAATTGTAATGAAGTTTGATTACTATATGCAATGTGTCATTGCAGTGTGTTAATGCATATATGTAAACACAATTGAAGCACATAGATTATTATGTGGCATTTGCATTTATCCCTGCTGACAGTGGAAGTTTAGGTAAACTTCAAGAAAAAAAACATTTATCATATTACCTTAATTACCTCCATGTAAGAGGAGCCCAACTGCTAACTTTACAGACCCAGATCTGCCATCACATAACATACAGACAGATACTGGGTCTATGCAGTTTTTTTTAGGACTGACCAGCATAACTAACAGCATAGTCCCTGATCAGCCAGTGCAATATGTGATAGGTATCAGGGACTGTGTTGTTTGTAGTTGGACTAGACTTGTATATAAGGTATTTCTTTTTCTAATAGTTTATGCACTTGTTAGCATATAATGGTGCATAACAAACATCCAAGTTCCAAATAGTAGATCAGAATAGCCACTGCTTTTATAGTATTTATATGACCATTTTATCATAGAACTTAACATGAATACAATTTAAAAAACAAAATAATTTTAATGCCATATTCACTGTAATTGTCTGCTGGAAAACTGGACATAAATTGATTTTTTTTTTCATTCAAGCCTGTCAGAAGATGAATAAATGCCTTTTAAAAATTGAGATTTGAGAAAATAGAATTGGTTTCTGTGTTTATTGGAAATGTTTGGGGTGGGTAGGTATCATGTCTGCTTTGGAGTAAATAAAGTTAATGTAAAGGAGAATATTTTAGTAAATTTTCACAAACCTGAATTTTGCAACATTGGTTTTTTGCTTGTAACTAAAGCCAAATACTTTACAGTACCATTTTTAGTCTAAAATATTTGAGCAAAACTATTAACTTTAAATATGCAGTCAAGCTTGCCAATGGCAGCCAGCCAAGGAAAAATGCAAAACTCTACTTTGTACACAGTTGACCTCTGTACACTGGTTCACCTTTAAATTTTGTTTATAATCAAATGCAAAACACTAGATATTGTTAATATCATTATTATTTTTTTCATTATTATTATTATTATAGTTGTTATTACATTATCTTGATTATTTAATGTGCTCTTTTCAACAAAATGGTAAAATATACTTGTATATTATCTCCCAGATATATGTTCCACACTAGACTGCTGTATCCAGTTCGCTTTAATCAATTTAAAAAATTACACCCTCACTGACTTTTAACAATCACCAATTTTTGTTTGTTTTGTGCACTGTGACAAAAAAGTAATATCACTATTGTTATCTGGATAAACCAGTTGGTCAACTCACCGTGATCGCAAGACATTTGGCTTTTGTGAGAAGCCCGTGATGAACAGGTAATAAAAAGAAGCTGTATGTGGCTATCCTTTGTGATCCACGAACTGAACATTGCCTGATTTTGCAGACAAGTTTTAACTATTAAATTACACCTGACTCTAACAAAGAAAGGGATGTAACTCATACTCTTCTCAGTGGAGAAATTTTTTCTTCAGAGACACTTTTTTTGGAGGTAAATAGATGAAGATATGGAACTTCACCTGTCACAATGGCACTGACATGGATACATTTCTGCTGCAATAAAACAAATGCTGTTCCCATCATCCGAAAAATGAATTAATTAAACACTCTACCATAATATTTTGCAAAACTATGAAAACTGATACTTACTCAAATACCTTGTTCTGAGTATTTAGCATTTTGTAAAATTTTAAAGATATTTTCATATCATAGTTTCTTGCCCATAACAAATATTCCCAATTGTTGCCTTTTGACAGGTGTCATGTACATTACAGACTGTTCAAGACTGAAAATACTACTGCCTAATTTAGGAAATTGGGTCAGCCTGTAGAGGGTCAGATAACAGAAGATTCAAATCTGCATTAGTTCATGTTTTCTATTCATTTGCAGTTCTGCATAACTGAAAAGAAAACATGAACAAAGCTAATGTGTACCAGCATTAAGAGCAAATTATCCCCAAAATTAGGATATGAAATTGTTGATATATTTTGCTGGCTATACATAGTTTGGTTTATAATTACTTAGTTATATCAAGACAGGAAACTGTAAGAGGCAGCAACAGTAATGGAAGAATAAAAAAAAAACTTGTTAGGGAATTCTTCCAATTGCACCGTTTTTATTGTTGTGCACATTTTTGTAATTTGTTGTATGTTACTCTTTTTGCATGTATGAAGTAACTGATTTAGTATGCATATACATGTACTTACATAGCAGGCTTGACTATGCTTTTTTAAGCTAGTGTGAATATTATTATTATTTGTATTATTAATTCAACTAGTCGGAAAGATAAGTGAGGTTATGGTGTAGCCCTACATCGCATATGTGTTGTACATTGTGTGCCCATCTACAGTGACTATTTTAAACTTCATCTCAAAAGTCACATGACCAATTCCCACCCAATTTGGCACAGCATCCTAGCTTGAGGGCTTTTCAGATTTGTACCTATGATGCCAATCTGCCATCAATTAGCCACCATTATAAAAATTAGAAACCCTTTAAACAGTTTCTTCATTAATTGACTGAACAAAGTTTGATCAGATTTGAAATGCCTTTTTTATTTGTACCAATGATACAGATCTGCCATCAGTTATGGCTGTTGTTACTAAAAATAGAAAGTCTATAAGGACTTCTTAAAAAAAATTGAATAGAATTTGACACAAATGCATCCACACATGAAGACCTTTCAAGTTTGTAAAAGTGATGTGTATCCACCATCAAATATTGTAATTATTATTAAAATTAAATGTCTGCACAGAATTGGCTTAAGAGAATGTCACAGAATTTGAAGAAAGCACCTTGGCACAGAGGACCTTGAGGATTGTATAACTGGCTATGATCCACATCAAATATATCTGCCATTACTGAAAATAAAAACTTTAAAACCACTGGATATAATTTGATAATATTTGACAGAAAACATCCAAGCATGTAAACTGTGCAGTAAAATAGAAGCTGATCATCCATCAGATGTGGCAGCCTTACTAAAATAGAAAATACTTGAAATGACTTACTCGCAAAAGCTGTCGACCTGACATTATGGAAAGCATCCACGGATAAAGGTCTTCCATTTTGTTTTTTTGAATGATTCTAATCCTCCATGAAATGTGACTGCTATTGCTAAAATACATGAGCTTTCAGTGATTTCTCCAAAATCAATTAACACAATTTGATTGTACTGAGCTTTCAGTGATGTCTCCAAAATCAATTAACACAATTTGATTATACTGAGCTTTCAGTGATGTCTCCAAAATCAATTAACACAATTTGATTGTACTGAGCTTTCAGTGATGTCTCCAAAATCAATTAACACAATTTCATTATACTGAGATTTCAGTGATGTCTCCAAAATTAATTAACACAATTTGATTGTACTGAGCTTTCAGTGATGTCTCCAAAATTAATTAACACAATTTGATTATGCTGAGCTTTCAGTGATGTCTCCAAAATCAATTAACACAATTTGATTATACTGAGCATTCAGTGATGTCTCCAAAATTAATTAACACAATTTCATTATATTGAGCTTACAGTGATGTTTCCAAAATCAATTAACACAATTTCATTATACTGAGCTTTAAGTGATGTCTCCAAAATCAATTAACACAATTTGATTCTACTGAGCTTTCGGTGATGTCTCCAAAATCAATTAACACAATTTGATTATACTGAGCTTTCAGTGATGTCTCCAAAATTAATTAACACAATTTGATTATGCTGAGCTTTCAGTGATGTCTCCAAAATCAATTAACACAATTTGATTATACTGAGCATTCAGTGATGTCTCCAAAATTAATTAACACAATTTCATTATACTGAGCTTTCAGTGATGTTTCCAAAATCAATTAACACAATTTGATTATACTGAGCATTCAGTGATGTCTCCAAAATTAATTAACACAATTTCATTATATTGAGCTTTCAGTGATGTTTCCAAAATCAATTAACACAATTTCATTATACTGAGCTTTAAGTGATGTCTCCAAAATCAATTAACACAATTTGATTCTACTGAGCTTTCGGTGATGTCTCCAAAATCAATTAACACAATTTGATTATACTGAGCTTTCAGTGATGTTTCCAAAATTAATTAACACAATTTGATTATGCTGAGCTTTCAGTGATGTCTCCAAAATCAATTAACACAATTTGATTATACTGAGCATTCAGTGATGTCTCCAAAATTAATTAACACAATTTCATTATACTGAGCTTTCAGTGATGTTTCCAAAATCAATTAACACAATTTGATTATACTGAGCATTCAGTGATGTCTCCAAAATCAATTAACACAATTTGATTATACTGAGATTTCAGTGATGTCTCCAAAATCAATTAACACAATTTGATTGTACTGAGCTTTCAGTGATGTCTCCAAAATCAATTAACACAATTTGTTTTTACTGAGCTTTCAGTGATATCTCCAAAATCAATTAACACAATTTGATTATACTGAACTTTCAGTGATGTCTCCAAAATCAATTAACACAATTTGATTGTACTGAGCTTTCAGTGATGTCTGCAAAATCAATTAACACAATTTCATTATACTGAGCTTTCAGTGATGTCTCCAAAATTAATTAACACAATTTGATTGTACTGAGCTTTCAGTGATGTCTCCAAAATCAATTAACACAATTTCATTATACTGAGCTTTCAGTGATGTCTCCAAAATCAATTAACACAATTTGTTTTTTCTGAGCTTTCAGTGATATCACCAAAATCAATTAACACAATTTGATTATACTGAACTTTCAGTGATGTCTCCAAAATCAATTAACACAATTTGATTGTACTGAGCTTTCAGTGATGTCTCAAGAGTCAATTAAGACAATTTGATTGTACTGAGCTTTCAGTGATGTCTGCAAAATCAATTAATACAATTTCATTATACTGAGCTTTCAGTGATGCCTCCAAAATCAATTAACACAATTTGATTGAAAGCTTCCTGACATGACGACCATGTGAGTATATAGATGCTGATCAACCTTTAGATATGGCAGTTATGATAAATAGAAAGAAAATAAGAAACTCAAACAGCTTCTCAAAAACCACTTAACAGTATTCGAAGAAATTTTCTAACAGAGAGCATCCCAGCAATAGTGCTTTCAGGTTTGTACATCAGAATTTGATCACATTTGTTTGATAATATTCCGGCCTAAAGATCCTTCAAATATGACAGCCATTGCTAAAGATAGAAAAAAAATTAAATAACTTATTCAAACAACTGCTAAACCAAGTTTGATAACATCTGATAGAAAGCATCCTGGCATAGAAAGGGTTTCTCTGATAACTTTTGATAGAAAGCATTATGATATAGGAAGGGCTTTCTTTGTTAACAGTTGATAGAAAGCATCCTGGTATAAATAGGGGTTTCAGATTTGTACAGATGATGCCAGTTCACTACTTAACAAAAACTTTACACAGTTTTAGATTTAAAAAAGCTACTGAAAAGTATTTGACCATATTTGATACAAATCTTCCTGGCTTTGGGTCCTTTCAGTATTCTACAGTTAATGCTGTTGTTCATTCAGAGGTGGATAAGGTAGATAACTAGATAAAAGATGCTGATGTTCATTCAGACGTGAATAAGTTAGATAACTAGATAAAGGATGCTGATATTCATTCAGAGGTTAATAAGGTAGATAACTAGATAAATGATAATGATGTTCATTTAGAGGTGAATAAGGTAGATAACTAGATAAATGCTATTGTTCATTTAGAGGTGGATAAGGTAGATAACTAGATAAAGAATGCTGATGTTTATTCAGAGGTGGATAAGTTAAATGCCTAGATAAAGGATGATGATATTCTTTTAGAGGTGAATAAGGTAAATGACTAGGTAAATGATGCTAATGTTCATTCAGAGGTGGATAAGGTAGATAGCTAGATAAAGGATGATATTCATTTACAGGTGAATAAGGTAGATAACTAGATAAAGGATGATGATGTTCATTCAGAGGTGAATAAGGTAGATAACTAGATAATTGATGATGTTCATTTAGAGGTGGATAAGGTAGATAACTAGATAAAGGATGCTGATGTTCATTCAGATGTGAATAGATAACTAGATAAAGAATGCTGATGTTTATTCAGAGGTGGATAATTTAGAAGTGGATAAGGTAAATGACTAAGTAAATGATGCTTATGTTCATTCAGAGGTGGATAAGGTAAATGACTAGATAAAGGATGATATTCATTTACAGGTGAGTAAGGTAGATAACTAGATAAAGGATGATGATGTTCATTCAGAGGTGAATAAGGTAGATAACTAGATAAAGGATGATGTTCATTCAGAGGTGAATAAGGCAGATAACTAGATAAATGCTGATGTTCATTAGAGGTGGATAAGGTAGATAACTAGATAAAGGATGCTTATGTTCATTCAGACATGAATAGATAACTAGATAAAGAATGCTGATGTTTATTCAGAGGTGGATAAGGTAAATGACTAGATAAAGGATGATGATATTCATTTAGAGGTGGATAAGGTAAATGACTAGATAAAGGATGATGTTCATTCAGAGGTGAATAAGGTAGATAACTAGATAAATGCTGATGTTCATTCAGAGGTGGATAAGGTAGATAACTAGATAAAGGATGATGATATTCATTTAGAGATGGATAAGGTAAATGACTAGATAAAGGATGATGATGTTCATTCTGAGGTGGATAAGGTAAATAACTAGACAAGGGAATCCCTTGTTTTGTCAACATATGCAGTAAAATGACACTAGAAAAACTTCATTCTAAAGCCTCATGCTGTGCCCGACGTAAAGAACAATTGATCATTCATTTGTCTGTTCAGTAGGTCTCAAGAAGAAGAGCAATGTAAGGTGTACCTATTGTTTATTACTAAATTTCTTGATCTTCAATTATTCTAATTTTGCAACAGGTGAGACATATTTGTTACTTAATTCACAGTTTGTGAATTATATACTTGTTGTTTGTGAATTATCAATGCATGAAAATAGAGACATCACAGTATTTTTACTCTTTTTCTTTTTCAGAAGTTTGTATACTGGAATTTATACTTAGTTTTGGTAAATATTTATTATATTTTTTTCTGTGTGTTCCATTTGTAATGTACATGAATGATTGTCTTTAACCTTGTGAAGATTTACCTAACAAGTTTTTGTATGGAGTTTTTCTTGTTTTTTTATTTCCTCCAGTCTACAGTTGTGTGTAAGATATAAATGTAATAAATATGCATGTTGTACATAAAACATGTACAAAGAAATTGCATGCTAATACTGACTGCTAAAGTGAAAGTGAATAATGGCCAGGGAAATTTATGGGCAGGTCATTTACAAAATATAGAACCACGTCATAACATTTATGAGTTGGACAGTGCAACCAGAACATCTTGATCAAGAATGCTTTTTGCAAGGCAGTGTGAGAGTTGTCTGTACAGTATCTCAAACAGAGAGGGCAGGTCACATAATACTGAAGTTGATGTGATAAACTTTTTAACTTGACATAGTCCTGGCAGTGATTGGACAACCCAGCCCCATGGGTAGAATATGAATTTGTAAGTCATTATATAAGCCAGCTCCTTAGGTAGGATATAAATTTGTAGCAGTTATTTTGGAAGCTATCCCTTAAGTAGATTATGAATGAGTGACAGTCATTATACAAGCCACCCCTTTAGTTAGGTATGAATGAGTGACAGTAATTATATAAATACCCCTCTAATTTGTGATAGTTACTATATAATTTAATTAGGTAGGATAAGAAAATAAAAATATTGGATCATTGGTGGTAAGGCAGAAATTTCTTATCTGATTACCACCTGTACTGATTCAAAAAATTATCATCTTACACTAAACTCTGCTGCACATTATTAGGTTTCTTTTACTGATTTTTCTTTTTTTTTTCAAAAGCAGACTGCAAGCCATATCTGGCCAATTAATGCATTTCTGTTTGACATGTGGGACACTATATTATACCCGTATTGGACATTATATCCTACTCAAAAGTTTAGTAATTTTAACAAATAGACTTAAGGTTTACTAAATTATTTCACCCATTATAGTGTAATAATTCATAACTATAAAGTCTGTAATTTTTTTCTTCATGAAAGTCCCGTTAATTTACTAGGTATATCATGTTCCATTATATTAAAAATAGAAGCTGTTTACCATGCAAAATGTGTGCATGAGTTTTTTCTTCATGAAAGTCCTGTTAATTTACTAGGTATATCATGTTCCATTATATTAAAATAGAAGCTGTTTACCATGCAAAATGTGTGCATGAGTTTTTTCTTCATGAAAGTCCTGTTAATTTACTAGGTATATCATGTTCCATTATATTAAAATAGAAGCTGTTTACCATGCAAAAATGTGTGCATGAGTTTTTTCCCCTGTTATCTGAATGAATATCTTGTTCAGTGTGCATGTGTGTGTGCATATGGGTATGTGTGTGTGGGTGTGCATGTGTGTGGGTGTGTATGTGGGTGAGAATGCACATACAAACCTATTTTAAATCCATGTCACAAAGTCTTTGAAATGAATTATATGCAATTTTCATGCTGTATGTACATAGGTAAGTGAAACATCATTTTTATTTGAAAGTAAGGTAATAAAAATATTCATGCAATATGAAAGTACAATATCTTATATGTTATTGATAATATGAGGTCTTAATGCAGTATGTACAGTACTTTGCAATACTCTACAGCAGGTATTAGGACAGTATTACAGTATTATGCAGTACTCTGCAGTGGGTCTTAGGATAGTATTTACAGCAGTTTGCAATTCTCTACAGCATTGTCACAGTAGTTTGCAAATCTGTACAGCAGCTTTTAGATCACTGTAACAGTAGTTTGCAAATCTGTACAGCAGCTTTTAGATCACTGTAACAGTAGTTTGCAATTCTCTACAGCAGGTATTAGGATAATATTACAGTATTATGCTGTACTCTGCAGTGGGTCTTAGAACAGTATGTAAACCATTGTGAAAGTCTACCAGCATGTGACCGAAATCAATGTGAAAAGCTTACCAGTATGTAACTAAACCATTGTGAAAGTCTACCAGCATGTGACCAAAATCAATGTGAAAGCTTACCAGTATGTAACTAAACCAGTATGAAAGTCTACCAGCATGTGACCAAGATCAATGTAGTTTACCAGTATGTAACTAAACCAGTGTGAAAGTCTACCAGCATGTGACCAAAATCAATGGGAAAGCTTACCAGTATGTAACTAAACCAGTATGAAAGTCTACCAGCATGTGACCAAGATCAATGTAAAGTTTATCATCAGGTGACCAAGTCGACGTGAAAGTTTACCAGCATGTGAACAAATCAGTGAAAATTTGCAATACTCTACAGCATTGTCATAGTAGTTTGCAAATCTCAACAGCAGGTCTTAGGACATCATACACAGTAACATTGGGAAAAAAGAATTTAAATTGTCTACATTCTGAGATATGTTTACACAAGTTTTGTTACATACTGTGTAACCTTCATACTCCATACTTGGGGGACTTCACAGGGATTTTAGTTATGTGCTACGAAAAATTCTGATTTTAGTTACATTCTAGTGAACTTTTCCACTGATCTTGGTTACATGCTAGGAAACTTTCATGCTGTCTTGGTTACATGTTGGTAAACGTTCACACTGATATTGTTACATGCTGATAAACTTCCACTCTAATTTGGTCACAAGCTGGTAAACGTTCATACTGATGTTAGTTATATTGCTAGAGAATTTTCACATTTATTTTTGGTTACATACTAGAGAACTTTAACACTGATTTTAGTTACATAATAGGAAACTTTTCATACTGATTTGGTGGCATACGAAGGAATTTTCACACTGATTTGGTTAGTTGCTGGTCAAATTTCACACTGATTTGGTTACCTGCTGGTAAACTTTCACACTTACTTTGTTACCTGCTGGTAAATTTTTACACTGATTTAGTTAAACTGGTAAATTTCCACACACTAATTTTGGCTACATGATAGGAAACTTTTACACTGATTTGGTGACATGGTGGTACTAAGGAATTTTAACACTGATTTGGTTACATGCAAGTCAACTTTTACAGTGATTTGGTTACCTGCTGGTAAATTTCTCACAGATCTGGTCACATGCTGGTAAATTGTCAAACTGATTTGGTTACATATTGGTAAACTTTTACATTGATTTGTTCACATGCTGGTAAACTTTCACGCCGACTTTTTCAGCTGATGGTAAGCTTTCATATTGGTCTTGGTCACAGCTGGTAGACTTTCACACTGGTTTAGTTACATACTAGTAAGCTTTCACATTGATTTTGGTCACATGCTGGTAGACTTTCACACTGGTTTAGTTACATACTGGTAAGATTTCACATTGATCTTGGTCACATGCTGGTAGACTTTCACACTGGTTTAGTTATATACTGGTAAGATTTCACATTGATCTTGGTCACATGCTGGTAGACTTTCACACTGGTTTGGTTACATACTAGAAAGCTTTCACATTGATTTTGGTCACATGCTGGTAGACTTTCACACTGGTTTAGTTACATACTGGTAAGATTTCACATTGATCTTGGTCACATGCTGGTAGACTTTCACACTGGTTTAGTTACATACTGGTAAGATTTCACATTGATCTTGGTCACATGCTGGTAGACTTTCACACTGGTTTAGTTACATACTGGTAAGATTTCACATTGATCTTGGTCACATGCTGGTAGACTTTCACACTGGTTTGGTTACATACTAGTAAGCTTTCACATTGATTTTGGTCACATGCTGGTAGACTTTCACACTGGTTTAGTTACATACTGGTAAGATTTCACATTGATCTTGGTCACATGCTGGTAGACTTTCACACTGGTTTGGTTACATACTAGTAAGCTTTCACATTGATTTTGGTCACATGCTGGTAGACTTTCACACTGGTTTAGTTACATACTGGTAAGATTTCACATTGATCTTGGTCACATGCTGGTAGACTTTCACACTGGTTTAGTTACATACTGGTAAGATTTCACATTGATCTTGGTCACATGCTGGTAGACTTTCACACTGGTTTAGTTACATACTGGTAAGATTTCACATTGATCTTGGTCACATGCTGGTAGACTTTCACACTGGTTTGGTTACATACTAGTAAGCTTTCACATTGATTTTGGTCACATGCTGGTAGACTTTCACACTGGTTTAGTTACATACTGGTAAGATTTCACATTGATCTTGGTCACATGCTGGTAGACTTTCACATTGGTTTAGTTACATACTGGTAAGATTTCACATTGATCTTGGTCACATGCTGGTAGACTTTCACACTGGTTTAGTTACATACTGGTAAGATTTCACATTGATCTTGGTCACATGCTGGTAGACTTTCACACTGGTTTAGTTACATACTGGTAAGATTTCACATTGATCTTGGTCACATGCTGGTAGACTTTCACACTGGTTTAGTTACATACTGGTAAGATTTCACATTGATCTTGGTCACATGCTGGTAGACTTTCACACTGGTTTAGTTACATACTGGTAAGCTTTCACATTGATCTTGGTCACATGCTGGTAGACTTTCACACTGGTTTGGTTACATACTAGTAAGCTTTCACATTGATTTTGGTCACATGCTGGTAGACTTTCACACTGGTTTAGTTACATACTGGTAAGATTTCACATTGATCTTGGTCACATGCTGGTAGACTTTCACACTGGTTTAGTTACATACTGGTAAGATTTCACATTGATCTTGGTCACATGCTGGTAGACTTTCACACTGGTTTAGTTACATTCTGGTAAGATTTCACATTGATCTTGGTCACATGCTGGTAGACTTTCACACTGGTTTGGTTACATACTAGTAAGCTTTCACATTGATTTTGGTCACATGCTGGTAGACTTTCACACTGGTTTAGTTACATACTGGTAAGATTTCACATTGATCTTGGTCACATGCTGTTAGACTTTCACATTGGTTTAGTTACATACTGGTAAGATTTCACATTGATCTTGGTCACATGCTGGTAGACTTTCACACTGGTTTAGTTACATACTGGTAAGATTTCACATTGATCTTGGTCACAAGCTGGTAGACTTTCACACTGGTTTAGTTACATACTGGTAAGATTTCACATTGATCTTGGTCACATGCTGGTAGACTTTCACACTGGTTTAGTTACATACTGGTAAGATTTCACATTGATCTTGGTCACATGCTGGTAGACTTTCACACTGGTTTAGTTACATACTGGTAAGATTTCACATTGATCTTGGTCACATGCTGGTAGTCTTTCACACTGGTTTAGTTACATACTGGTAAGATTTCACATTGATCTTGGTCACATGCTGGTAGACTTTCGCACTGGTTTAGTTACATACTGGTAAGATTTCACATTGATTTTGGTCACATGCTGGTAGACTTTCACACTGGTTTAGTTACATACTGGTAAGATTTCACATTGATCTTGGTTACATGCTGGTAGACTTTCACACTGGTTTGGTTACATACTAGTAAGCTTTCACATTGATTTTGGTTACATGCTGGTAGACTTTCACAATGGTTTGGTTACATACTAGTAAGCTTTCATATTGATTTTATTCACACGTTTCTTAACATTTAATCAGACTTGTGTTACATGCTGGTAGACTTTCGCACAGATTTGGTTACATGCTGATAATCTTGAATGCCAGTGATGCAACTAAGTAGATTTGGTCCAGTATGTCGTAATTAAGATGTTATAGGCGATCTGGCCATGTTGTCAGTACTATACCGGTATGCAACGAAATCTACTGGCACCATCAATATTTGAAACATCATCCAATACATAGTATATAACATAATTTATTTATTAAAATGTTTCAAATGATAATGATGTAGTTGCGTCTAACGCAGTTGTTTCCAAATATAAAGGCTGTTCAATATATTTTAATGTCACCAAGTGTTCTACTATCTTGTAATTTTTATTGATTAAAAAGTAAATTAGAAAGATTAAAACAAACGCATATGTGGTCTGTATTCTGTCTGTGAGTTAACGTGAGATGTATTAATTTTTTTATGGAAATGACGCTCCACAGTTTCCCCTAAGCGAAATGGTATGGAAGTGTTATATATAAGTATAGCATTACACACTATATGTTTTATATATAACATACAGATACTCATAGGTTTATAATAGAATCCCAGGCATAACCAAATCCCTTTTTAGTAGCTGGCAGGCATCATGGAATGTTGCTGTTAATAACAAGTTCCATAAGGTCAAACCCTTCTTAGGCAAATGGCCTCCTACCTTCTGAACCATCCAAAAAGAAGGACATAATCATTGCACGAATCAGAATTGGTCAGTTATATAACCCAGTCCTATATATTAAAGGGCGAACATCCATCTAAATGTATTTATTGCAACTTAAAATTTCTTGTGGAGTACTGTATCGGAATAATCGCTCGTCTTCACTAACCAGTCTTGCTATGTCGGGTTCTTTAGGACAAGTCTTGTATTTGGAGTGATACCCTGCTGAATCTAAGGACTGGCGCTTCATAATGTGATAGATTTCTACCTCAGCGGGATACCGTCTTATCAACAACTGTGTCGCAGACTCGCCGACAGGGTCGCAGGGTCACCGACTGGTCTTCGACTGGTCTTAGTCGCCAACTGTGTTGCAGACTTGTCGCAGGGTCGCCGACAGGTTTGACTCATGTCGCCGACTTTGTCGCAGAATCATCGCCAACTGGGTCGCCGACTTGGTCACAGAGTTACGTCGTAATCCGATCGAGATCGGCAGAAAGGACAGTGAGAATAATGAAATAAGAGCTATCCTCAGTGAAAAAGTGTACTACTGCAATCTGCCTTTCTTGGACGAGCCTTGTAGCGCCGGACTTTTGGTCTACGAAAGACCTTGCCCCAAGTCTTTCCGATTCCCTGGCCTGGATCTCTCCTGTCTAACGAAATACGACCATATGTGATTGCTTTGGCGGGTTGGTTAATACTGCTAGACTTGCCGGAGGTGTCTTCACACTATACTGTTTCCCAACACACCAACGTAGCAGCCATAGCTGGTACGTATATACCCAGGCGGAATCACATGGCCAAAACTAAGACGCCAAATGGCACTTCAAAACCACCAGATATTTAAAATCAGAACATAAACTTGAATGAAACGCAAATTACATTGACGAAACGAAAATTGAAGGCTATGGGTTCTCCTCGTTACAGAATTTTCTGACAGGTTGTTTTGATCTCGAATCTACTAGTATATGCTACAATGTTCAGCACATGAAGAAGCTCATTTGATATGGTAATTGTGTCTTGTGTGTTAAATATCTTGAAGGAAGTTAACATTTATTCTGACCTCTCTGATGGCCTAGTGGTTAGAGCGTCAGCCTCTGATGTAGGAGGTCGAGAGTTCGAACCCCGGCCGAGTCATTCCAATGACATACAAATGGCACTTACAGCTGCATCGCTAGTTGCTTAGCATTATGCGGCATAATGCCCCAGTGCTAGACATCACTCTAAACTGCCGTACTGCAGACATCGTAATGATATGACTGAAAAATTGTTAAAGCTACTTTAAAAATCCAAATCACACACACACACACACACACACGCGCGCGTATTCTAAAATACATATTGTACTCAATCTGGTTCATTTGAGCGTTTTTAACCAACATATGTACTGTCAATCATCCTTAATCTATTTTATTAGCTAATTAATCTTTATACGCAACATTTATCTAGCCTATTGACCAGGATCAGGCATGTATTATTATTCTCACGATTTCATGGGGAGAGGGGTTTTCTTTGTATCACTCATTGACTGTGAACAACTTTTCATGCATAAATCGTTGATCATATGACCTTTTTGTGGTGCCATATTTAGTCATTAGTCTAATGTTGACCACAATAAACTTTATTTTGATATATGACAGTGTCGTTACTCTTTACCTCCATGTTGAGTAGTATTTCTGCCGAAACTTACTATTGCCATGATGTCCAAAGTCAATTTCCATTTTAGTTTTGTTTGCCATATTATGTTTATTAATAGCGATTAAAAATAAAAGAAAATTTTGAGATTCAAATGTGATAATTAGCATATACTTTTAAAGAACACATATTACTAGTATACCTTGGAGTCAAAGCCATTGTTTATTAATGATCCTCCTTGAGGGCACCGAACTAATAGGTCAATCTCTAATAGGTCAATCAGAATTTCATGCATTTAAAGAACACGTATTACTAGTATACCTTGGAGTCAAAGCACAGCCATTGTTTATTAATGATCCTCCTTGAGGGCACCGAACTAATAGGTCAATCAGAATTTCATGCATTTAAAGTTATTAACAATTCATTTTTTTTTGACTTAGTGCGATAACTGATCATAAGATTTGTTTTATGTTATATTGAGTGTGGTTTCTGACTTTAAGATTTGCTTTGTTTGACTGTTTGGCTTCGTGCCAAAATCTTTTTTTTTTGACTTGGTGTGGATACTAACCATGATTAGATTTCTTTGACTTTGTGTGGCTACTGACCACACATTTTATTTGTTTGTTTGGCAACTGACCATAAGATTTGTTTTATGTTGGACTTCGTGTGATTAGTAACTGTAAGATTCAATTTGTTTGACTGTGTGGTACCTGACCATAAAAAGTTTATATTTGACTTTGTGTGGCTACTGGTCATAAGATTCTATTTGTTTGACTGTGTGGTACCTGACCATAAAAAAGTTTTATATTTGACTTTGTGTGGCTACTGGTCATAAGATTCTATTTGTTTGACTGTGTGGTACCTGACCATAAAAAGTTTTATATTTGACTTTGTGTGGCTACTGGTCATAAGATTCTATTTGTTTAACTGTGTGGTACCTGACCATAAAAAAGTTTTATATTTGACTTTGTGTGGTTACTGGTCATAAGATTCTATTTGTTTGACTGTGGTACCTGACCATAAAAAAGTTTTATATTTGACTTTGTGTGGCTACTGGTCATAAGATTCTATTTGTTTGACTGTGGTACCTGACCATAAAAAAGTGTTATATTTGACTTTGTGTGGCTACTGGTCATAAGATTCTATTTGTTTGACTGTGTGGTACCTGACCATAAAAAAGTTTTATATTTGACTTTATGGTTACTGGTCATAAGATTCTATTTGTTTGACTGTGTGGTACCTGACCATAAAAAATTTTATATTTGACTTTGTGTGGTTACTGGTCAGAAGATTCTATTTGGTTGACTGTGTGGTACCTGACCATAAAAAAGTTTTATATTTCACTTTGTGTGGCTACTGACCACACATTTTATTTGTTTGTTTGGCAACTGACCATAAGATTTGTTTTATGTTGGACTTCGTGTGATTGCTAACTGTAAGATTCAATTTGTTTGACTTTGTGTGACTACTGATCATACCATATTTTTTATTTGACTCCCTGTGGCTACTGACCATAAGATGCTTTATGTTGGACTTAGTGTGACTACTAACCATCAACTACGTTTTGTGTTGAACCTAGTGCGACAACTAACTAGATACGGTGTCTGTTGGACTTAATGTAAATATTGACCTTAAGATTCGTTTGTTTGGATTGGAGGGGTTTCAGTCCATTGGAGTATTACTGAAGAACAGTGACCCATCTCTAATGCAAAATACATTTTTTTTTGTTACTAATACTAGTAACAAAATTTCGGTTCTTATGAAAGTAGCAACAAAGTATATCGCAACTAATATAAGTTTTAAATGTTGAGGGAGGCAACTCAAATTAAGGTAAATGACTGACCTTATGGTAGTTAACTCCCATGAATATTCAGCTGGGTTGCTTTAAAGAGCAGATGATCACAATAGTCCGTGATATATATATATATATATATATATATATATATATATATATATATATATATATATATATATATATATATATATATATATATATATATAAATGAAACCAAATATTATAAAGAATATTTAGAACAGTTTGTGTACAATAGTGACAGGGATCATGGGTAGATCTCAGGCATTGTATTTTTACATAGGATCTTAAATTGTTTAGTAACATTTGAACTCTCCACGTTATCAGTATTCACTGTATTTTCATCCTCTCTCTCTCTCTCTCTCTCTCTCTCTCTCTCTCTCTCTCTCTCTCTCTCTCTCTCTCTCTCTCTCATTATTGCTTTGACATTTATAAATCCTTAGAGAGAGAGAGAGAAGGATTGAGATGAATTTTATTCATGTAGTAACATTGAAATTGTTTGGGTATAAATGAAACACGTTTTGTTTTTTTTAAAAAAATAGTTTCTTGTTGGAATATGTAGAGAACTAAATTTGTATTTAAAGATTTATATATGGAGAAAAAAGAGTTTGAAACAGGCTATGTCAGATTTCTTTTTGGATTATGCGCAAGAAATAACAATAAAGTTAATAACAAATTTATGCTCAGATGATTTTATTATATAATGATTTTGTAAATATTAACCAATAACCTGCTAAAGTAGATATTCTGTTGAAAATAGCTTTTGAGTATTAAGAGTTCACAAATGAAAGATTGGAAACAGTAACCAACGATAAACTTCGATGAAGTGTCATCTTGTTTACAAAGTAGAAGGATACGAAAATGTAAAATCCCTAATCAGTAAATAAATAAATAAAAATAAGATTAAAAGCCAACCACAAAACAAAACGATGAAATTTTTCATCAATCGCGGCAATTCCTGCGATGTTGGCGTCTACAGGTCATGCTCTTGCAAAAGCTGAAGAGTTAGGGGCGGCCGGAACCTCATCCCGGGTGGTTCTGAAAAGTAGGATGTATCAATACGCAAAATACAAAATACACTAATAGCATGGTCTTCAGTTGAGGCCTCATCGTTAATGGCCATGAATGCGCGTCCATTAACTAAGTTTCATTTGCACAAGATGACAACTGGAACTCTCTACATACAGTATATACTTCTGAGAGAGTGACAGGTGTAAGAATAAATTGTTTGCATTTTTGCAACATAATGGAAAGAATGTTGGCATACCTATATGTTATATTCATGTAATTAGGTTACAATTTTTTTTTTCTGGCTATTGTACTTGTGGAAATTGTATATAATCTAAGCACACGACTAGCCAAAACTTACGGCTGCCATATATTTGAAAGATCAGCATGAATTATTCTAGAGTACACTATCTTTAGCGGTTATTAGAATAGGTAAAACAATTTTTGCCAGATTAAAAAATATTAGATTCTGAAAGTGCCATCAATTAATTACTTAATATGTACAATTTGCCTCTGAAATCCAGGACATGAAAATATACAAGCGGAAATAGCATTTTTGTATAGGTGGCACATCTGAAGTAAAGCCAAGCTGTATAATCTATAGCCCATATTACATCCATCAGTTGTGGTCAAACTAAAGGGAATTTAAAACTCGTTTAACAATGCTAAATATATACAAAATCTGTTTCATGCAACCAGTATAATCCGTGAGGAAAATGGGGGAAATTTTTTTTTATTTACAACTATAATTGAATCCAAAACCGTAGAGCGCCATGAAAGTCAATCAAACATTTCCAGTGTGTCTTTATGTGAGATGAACTTGTGTCAATGATTCATCCCACAAGGAGACCCTCGAATAGTCAACCTCGATACAAGAACATGACATGGAACTTACTGGATATCATACGGTGTAACACCTCGACATATGTTGTTATTGTTTGCTCGAACGCACGCACACTACCACATGTTGTTGGTTATTTGCCAGTTGTGTCAATGACTTTGCCAATTGTGTCAATGTTGGGTGACAACTGCTGTTGTATTCAACGCTGCTACTGAAAACGACAGGGTAAATAGAGATTTTGCTGTTGAGACACTACATATGCTCATAGGAAGCAAACTCCGTTAACCGACATAACGAGAGTTTGTTGATTTTGCATTGTCACTTAAAAGCTACATTTGATGGTATACGCAATGCACTTTGACATTTACGGACGTAAGAGCGAAGCGACACGATGCGGCATTGGTTTTGATCTGACCATTTTGCCACCAAAGTGGATTTGGTCGTGTTGAGCAACCGGGTTGTCATTGGCGTTAACCCGAACGATCTAGCTTGTAGCTTCTGATGTATTCGTCAGTGAGGTTGTTATGAAGCCGCGACGCGCCATCGCGAAAATCCTGGCCAAATTTACTGAGAACGAGGAAATTAGAGACACGGGCATGTAGGTTGCTTTTATCAAAAACTACGTCATCCGACATGCCTGCGTCCTTGATTCCCTAGTTCTCAGTGACGTAGGCCAGATTTCTCGCGATGACTCATCGCTGCTTCATAACAACGTCGCTGAGGAATACATAAGATATGAAACATTATGTGAAGTCCACCTAGGTTATATCAACCGTATCATCTATTGTACGCTTTGTTACTTCACTGAGTATGGTTAAGAGAATAATATCCATCAATGCATAGGATAAAATAAAATGCATAGCAAATTGCTCACTTTTTTCGTTGCTTTGAAAAACGATTTTCATAGAATTAGACTTCACTTCCTAGAGGTGTGCTAGTCCTTTTTATACCTATTTATCTTATCCGGAAATAAATATTGGTGGGGTACAATGTCAATGTTGATAAAGGAGCAGCGGCATCTAACTGTAACGACACCGGTATCACGTATTCGCAGGGATTTTACGGAACATTTAACATGTACATAATCAGCGTCGTGAAACTGACTTGGCCTATATTATTGTAGTGTATGTGGTTCTTTATGACGAGTTCCACTATATGCGCACAAAGCAATATTTAATTTGTTGTGCAGCTTTTATCAACATTGTCAGCTGGAGGCCATTTTAGCAAAGTACAGCGGATTCATGAGTTGAAACGTCTTGTCTGTTCATTTGTCTAAGCTGGACTGACCCTCAAGGTCAATTATTTATTAGAAATATATTTTAATTGTAATAATTAATCGAGCTAAAATTAACTTATTTCATTCAAGTTTTGTTATTCTGAGTACAAAGTGTACTTTATATTTCTGAAAATGTAGACCAATCCATGGATATAAGTACCATTCAATAATTTTGTAATCTTATTCATTTTCTGAATCAGTCCTGTATCCATATTATGTTGCTAGACGGTGGATGTAAAAGTATGTATTTTTGAATAGTTCTCATCTTGGATTTTCAAAAGCCAATTGAATAATCCGATGCAGTCAGGCAATTTTGCAAGCAATCTATTTACAGTAGATCCTGGGGATTTCTGCTGTTGAAATGGGTTGTTGAAGGTCTTTTCACCTCCATCCACCAGGTTTCGTCTCCAAACGTCATGTACACTCTGTATCCACTGCGTCCAGCCACATTGTACTAGGTTTCGGTGGTTGTCGTTGCTAAAATCAGGTGATCATTTTAAGACCGCGCCTTTATACTTGTAGTCCTGAACTTCGATGGGCGAGTGTATTGACTATTTACTGCGTAGTCCCCAGATTTCTTTTGTAGAAAAGCTATCTAGCTCGTGTCAACCACAACTGATCTCTTTGTCTCTTCGTCTACAGCAGCATTACAACTCTGATATTTCTTCTATGACGACTGGCAGGTGACTAGATGACTGAAGCATATATCCGTTTACACTTTTATTATAAACCGCTCAGAAATTACCACCTGTGATAATTATGCGATAAAGAAAATGTTTGCCACTCAAAATCAGAGACTAACATTCAATGATTAGAATGACGTCAACATGTAAACACGAGTATCCCAAAGAGGAAACACGCTACATAATAAATACACGAATGACAACAAATAAAATAACAAATTTACAAGACATCAAACATTTAAGATGTAAATAATCAAGCCTTGTGATAAGAATGTGCAATCAGTTATGAAATGAAACTCCAAAGCACCCGCAGACAAACACGTTGTAGCGCAAAAGAGATCATTGCCCTGACGTCATTTGGCATAGTCACGTGGTATTTTCATGGCCTGACTACATATATGACGATTAACTGCGCTGTTGTTTAAATGATGATAGCTCTCCTCTTGTAACTACCTTTAAATCTGATTCAGATAAGATACATTAATTTCAATTCCAGAAAACTTTTTCTCAAGTTGACGGTAACGTTTATTGTGGAGTCCTCTATATTCTTACATTAGATTTAAGCCTTTCTAATAAAGATGAAATTGGTGCTTTTGTATCCTGAATTACTCTCGTATTTATTTCAAATATATATGCTTTCTCAATGCCAGAATTCGTGGCATCAATGATTAATTTTACGTCATGTTGAGATTCTCTAATGATCCTTATAGATAGTTCCCTAATGACGTCATCAGCAGTCATATTTGTACTATGCAGACAGATATACCATTTAGTTTATATGGTGTTTGGAGGCTGAAATTAATTCAATGAATCTCGAGATACTGTTACAAAACATACATACACAAACTGAATGCAAACCAGGCTTTTTGTTAGTATCTATATTTGTAATTTGTTAATTGATTTTGTTTCAATGTGCCTTGGCAAAATGGTCAATATTTGTGGTCACATATAGGAGAGACTGCCAGGTTGCCCATCGTCCAGGTAAAATGGCCAGAATGCTGTCTGCTTGTGACAGCTCGGCCAGCATCAATACAAAACGTGCTCCCTTTGCATAAACATTCAAATCATTTCTATCAAAACAAGTCCGTTTCCTTGTAAACAAATATTGGGGGAATTAAGCGTAATAAATGCGTTTAATAATGGTTATAATTATGTATGTATGTATGTATGCATGCATGCATGTATGTATGTATGTATGTATGTATGTATGTATGTATGTATGTATGTATGTATGTATGTATGTATGTATGTATGTATGTATGTATGTATGTATGTATGTATGTGCAGTTGTGAGTGTGTGCGTGCATGCGTGCGTGCGTATGTATATATGTATGTATGTATGTATGTATGTATGTATGTATGTATGTATGTATGTATGTATGTATGTATGTATGTATGTATGTATGTATGTATGTATGTATGTATGTATGTATGTATGTATGTATGTATGTATGTATGTATGTGCAGTTGTGAGTGTGTGCGTGCATGCGTGCGTGTGTATGCATGCATGCATGCATGCATGCATGCATGCATGCATGCATGCATGCATGCATGCATGTATGTATGTATGTATGTATGTATGTATGTATGTATGTATGTATGTATGTATGTATGTATGTATGTATGTATGTATGTATGTATGTATGTATGTATGTATGTATGTGATTTTTAATATTAACTTAATACTGATATGTTATTAACATCAGGCAGGTTTAATTGTATTTCTTATTTATATCAATTTGCTGTTTCAACTGAAGTTTTGCTGGTTTCGCATAAACGTAGGTGGGTTTTATTTCCACATGAACATTCATACACCGAGAAAAGCCAGCTGTCACTCACACCTTTTTTGTCTGCATCAGTCTGCTTTTAATTATTAAAGTATTTATAAACATCCGAGATCAATAAGGTAACCCCTTCATCCAATAATAACAGATCGACGCCTGGCTGCTCAATCAGATAACCAGTTTAAGTCACTTTTTATCAAACTGCAATTTTCAGGTATGAACACGAAGGTCAATATTGATTAACGGAGTCAGCATAAACACTTAAAACTTCAAATATACATATATCCGACTTTGCTTCTAATATCAAGAGTTGAACTCACTGTGATACAAACTTATTTGATATAATATATTCTAGTAATAAAAAAATAGATAAATAAGAAACGTATAGAAATGTCATAATTAGGTAGACTTTAGTACCTAAATATTTACTCTCTGATATTAACATTAAGCCAGCTCTACCTCTGCGCTTTTTTCCTGTATACGAGGTAACAATTATTTCTTATCTATTTTCCTACAAAAATCAAGATTTAAACGTTCATTGCAACTGATCTAGGTACATAGAACTAATTAACCTTAAAATGTGAAAAGGATCAATTAAAGGACTATGCCTTCTTTGATACGATGGCTAACATGGCTGTATACCTTTTGCGATATTTAAAAAAAAATGGAACAGTTTTTAATAAGCTATTATAATGAATTTGAAGTACATGCATATGTGACTGCGTGAATTTAGCATATGTTTTCAAAAAAAAATAGAAATCGATCTTGCTAATATAGTTTACATTTTGCAAAACAATGATCTCAAATTTTGAAATGGATAAATTAAGAAGAGCGCTTGTTTTCTACTATAGATAAGATGCTCATTTATCCTTGTTAGCAATAAATACTGTGCCAAATGTAGCCATCAAATTGATTAAAAATTACTGTAAAAAATAATAAATATTTATGTATCAAATAGAATTATTTTATAAAATAAGCATGGCCGATATGGAGTTTCTAGTTCAGGTGGAATGTTCATTGATCGTTCGTCGTATTTACTTACACAAATGAATTGGCGTTCGGTCAACACACACACACACACACACACACACACACACACACACACACACACACATACATACATACATACATACATACATACATACATACATACATACATACATACATACATACATACATACATACATACATACATACATACATACATACATACATACATACATACATACATATACATATATATACATATATATATATATATATATATATATATATATATATATATATATATATATATATGTATATATATATATATATATATATATGTATATATATATATATATATATATATATATATATATATATATATATATATATATATATATATATATATATATATATATATATATATATATATATATATATATGTATATATATATATATATATATATATATATATATAACATACATATACTCAAATCGTTATATCTTAGTTCTTGTAGTTTTCAACGTTTCATGACATATGTGTGTTCTGTTAATAACCATGACATTATTTTCAGAAAGAAAACCCCAAACCGTCTTTGGGACAGTCGCTTCTTACACCAGTGAACTTTGTTGACATTGACGGTTATGCTGTCACTCACTCTTGTGCTTGATTCAGACATTTTTGTCAATTACTAAACCCATCTTAGCATTCAAATGCTTTAGCTTTAAGTAAAAACAAAATGCCAACCGGTTACTGAGTAGATAATTTAACAGCTGTAAGTCGTTGATAGATTGACGTACGCATAATTTGAATTGAAATTTGTTTTAATCAATAGTCCATATTTTGGTGCATAAAACATAAGCAATTAAGATTCCTTTAAATAAAGCAAATCTCCCGGCAAATGCCAGATAAACAAAACACAACTTTAATGGCTGCCTGTGGATCTTTTTAACAGGGGAAAGAAAGATATGAAATATTAATAGAGTAATGAATAATACACAGATTAATAGAAATATGCTGATTTTTGTCTCGCCTGCATAGTAGAGGCTTGATATATCTATCACATTTCCATAATCGGTGTCGTTGTACGCGTCACCATTATGTTTTGGCATTTAGTTTCAGTTTCATTTTTCTTACACTGTTGCATATTTAAAAGACATGAAATTGAAACATGAATATATTATTGAAATAAAAAAACCCAATATGTTGTAGAGAGAGAGAGAGAGAGAGAGAGAGAGAGAGAGAGAGAGAGAGAGAGAGAGAGAGAGAGAGAGAGAGAGAGAGAGAGAGAGAGAGAGAGAGAGAGAGAATTTGACTGTGGTAGTTGCAAATGATGCATATGGCGAATCTTCAGAAACTAGAAAGGCCTTGATAAATTTAAATTAAAGAAGTAAATCCAAAATTAAGAAACAGAATGAATCTGAACAGTTTGAGGAATCGCTTGTTTTTTTATATAAGTTTAAATTATATGACATATACGCGAATTTCATTCAAAGAAGATATATATATATATATATATATATATATATATATATATATATATATATCTATATATATATATATATATATATATATATATATATATATATATATATATATATATTGGTAAGAAGATTACCTCTTTCGTGGTTCGTGTACATGCTTCCATGACAGTCTCTTCATTTTTTCCTAATATCTATCTGCATGACATTCAATTTATTTTCTTTTTCTATCTCTATTAAAGACGCCAGTGTGTTTTTTCAATCTGTTTTACTTTTTTTATGTTTTATAATTTTGTTAATTTGTTTCTCTTTTATTGAATGGGGTTAGTTTCTTCCAACGGTAAACGGTTGAATTGAAAATTGGAATTTCTACTTATATTTAGACGAAAATTAATTTGCCTGAAGGTATTGCCTTTTCTAAGATTACGTTTGATTTACCAACTTAATGGCGGCAATAGTTCAGAAAGATACGAGGGAGATGCGATACGTAAAATTTTATGAAAGGAAGCTTGTAACTTTACGCAGTGTACTAATAGAGGTAAGGTATGAGGCGCCGTAGCGGACAAAAACTAGTCCAATGAGAAAGTTGCAATTGAAATTTCGGCGTCGTATGTCGAGAAATCCATTATCACGTGCTGGATCAAATTGTATTACCCTAAAAATCCATTATTAAGATTGAGAGTTTAGATTTTATATGCTGAATTATACAGTAGTGGTCTAAAGTTTTATTTCCTATGTCGACGTTTTACAGTATATATTTTGAATTACACAGGGGTCGTCGAACAATTTCAACATCATATGTTAAAATATCGTAATTCACACGTTGTATGAAAAAACACACTGGCGTCTTTAATAGAGACAGAAAAAGAAAATTGTTTGTGAAGAAAGTTCCATTTTATATGGCGAGTATTTAGATTTTATTTGTTGAACTTCACAGCAACAAGAAGCAGCCCCCTTGCTTAAAAATCACGCGGTCATTCTCGAGAGCGACCTCTAGCGAAGAAATTCATAGTAATTCTCGACATGTAAATTGAAACTTTAAAACCGTAAATGCATGAAATGTAATGGCGCCTATTAATTGAATACACGACTGATGTATCTTAATACTTTATATCATTTTATATTGCTAAAGTAGACATTGCGCAATGTTACTTTTAACACCAACAAATCATTTCACAAAATAAAAATAACAATCCTGACAAACATAATAAAATCTCCAATCACCGTTTTGTAATTCGACACATACAATCTAAAAACTTAACATACAAACTGGAACTTTCAGCACAATTAATGTGATTCAACGTGTTAAATTAAAACTTTCTGCATAAGACATTGAAATATCAACATCCGATATGTAATTTAAAATAAACATTTTAAAACTTGAGATTGGATATAAAATTTTTAAACATTGTTGTGTAATTCAGCTGATGAAATCTAAATACTCAACTTATGTAGTGGAATTTTCAACATAAACTCTTTGACCAATACATAAATATTGAAGTTTCGACATAGGACAATGAAATTTCAACCACCATAAGTTGTCGGATTTGATTTTATATTTAACGAAACGTTGTTCCTACTGTCATGGCGGTTCCTTTAAGCTCAGTCCGGTAGATTTTATCTGGACAAGATATGAATTACACCGCAAAAGTCTTTATCAATGATAAAAAATAAGCCACATTTTCATATGGTCTAGTTTGAATATATCTAGCTTGATCAATTGTGCATACATTTTCACATAGAATTCACAGAAATGCACCCAAATAGAGCCTACACAAATAAATACAGTTGGTTTGATTTGGTCTAACCAAATTCGGCAAATAAAATTTTGCTTTAGATATCTGACACAAATTTAATTAAATATATTAAAATGTAATCCCAAAAAGTTCTTTACATTACTGAAATAATGTTAGATAATGAATATTTTTTTCCCCGAAGATTTTCTGAACTAAAATTATCTCTTTCTCAAATATGTATGTATGTATGTATGTATGTATGTATGTATGTATGTATGTATGTATGTATGTATGTATGTATGTATGTATGTATGTATGTATGTATGTATGTATGTATGTATGTATGTATGTATGTATGTATGTATGTATGTATGTATGTATGTATGTATGTATGTGTGTGCGTGTTTGTGTGCATGCATAAATGCATGCATAACCGCACGTACGTACTTATGTATGTATGTCTGAAAAAGAATGTTGGTGTATATTCTAGGCTAAATTCGAATTTTATAAGGAACTATAGTGACAAGGTTTTGTAGCGAGGAATATTATAAACTTGTTCTTCTAAGTTCTCTAATGACATAATAACAGATTGTATGTCCTCACACGGTCGCTGGTCTGGAGCAATTGCAGGAAAAAGTGAATATGGCTACAAATAATAAATAAATATTGCATATGAAGTTTACATCGACCAAATAATCTAAATACAAATTTTTTGGAGTATAAAAATTGATGGATACACTAATTAGCTAATTAATTGATGTTCTAATGAAAGAGATGTTTATGCAAATGAAAATAAGCAAAGTTTGGTTGCAAATATGACCATTTAGGCTATTTTGAAACTAAAAAGGGTTTAGCCATAAAATAATCACTCAAGGTAATTTTCCTCTTTTGGCTTGATTCCGTACTCTCCCATTGAATAGACTACAGCCGCGGGGCAAGCAATTACTCTAACGTTTATGGATAGTTGGCTCTTACTTGGCTAGATTTGACCTCAGGTAAAAACAAACAAACAGCAAACCAAATAAAAACATACAAAGAAAAAGCCCGGAGACAAAATGTTTATGAGAGTCGGGGTAGGTTACTTCTCTTTGGGCACAACTGAAGGAAAATTTAGGTCTGAGATACTAGCATTTGTTGTAAAAGTCGCTCTTTGATCAAAATGCGAGGTATTGAGGTGCAGAGTTAATGCTATACTGTTTATTCTGGGCTGCAAAGCTAATATTATGCTGTTGTACTGGTCTGCAAAACTAATTATTAACAACACTGTTTATACTGTGCTGTAAAGCTAATGTTACGCTGTTTTACCAGGCTGTAAAGTTATTATTACACTGCTTATACTGTGCTGTAAAGCTAATGTTACGCTGTTTTACCAGGCTGTAAAGTTAGTATTACACTGATTATAATGTGCTATAAATTTAATATTAAACTGTTTACACTGGGTAGTAAAGTTAATGTTACGCTGTTTTAACGGGCTGTAAAGTTAATAATGCATTGTTTATACTGGGTTGTAAAATTATTGTTGTACTGTTTTACTGGGCTGTAAAGTTAACAATGCACTGTTTATTCTGGGCTATACAATTAATATCACACCGATTTACTTTTATGTATAGTTTATATTTCACTGTTTTACCAGTCTGTAACATTAATAATACACAGTTTATTCTGGGATATACGGTTAATATAACAATGTTTCACCGGGATTTAAAATTAATGTTACACTATTTGTACTATGCTCTAAAGTTAATGTTGAACTGTTTGTAGTAGTTTATAGTCTTAATGTTACACTGTTTGATTAGGCTCCAAAGTTAATGTTACACTGTTTGTAGTATGCTGTGACTATGCATATAGGCTGTATACTGTCATATGACTGTAATAGAAATGAATACAAATTGTACATAAACACCTGCTTGCCTCCAGACATGTATTTAAACGTCGCAGGACACCAAAAGCAGCAGTGTATATTTACCAATAAGACTTCCTGTATCATTTTACGTAATTCACTTAATAACTTTGAACTAATACATTGTTTATGATTTTAAAATTGGGGTAAATGACATTAGCCGAGTATTGCAAAAATAATTAAACTGGCTTGGCAAATACTGTCCAAAATAGAGCATGCATTAAAATACAAACAAAATTCCTATACAATTTAAATGGTCCTTTCTACAGATAAATATCGGCGAATATGATGAGAGAGAGAGAGAGAAATAGAGAGAGAGAGAGAGAGAGAGAGAGAGAGAGAGAGAGAGAGAGAGAGAGAGAGAGAGAGAGAGAGAGAGAGAGAGAGAGAGAGAGAGAGATGATCGATATAAATTTATGACTCAAACTAGATGACATGAGGATTTAATGACCGATCTGGGTCAGACGAATGACCGAAAGAGTAAGAATGACATGGGTTATTTCAGGTATGCTGCCTACAAATCGACGTATGTCTTATTTTTCTTTAAACGAGCGGATTATTTCCACTCTCCTCATCAATCAGTTAAGTTAGCTCGCATTGAATTTGGCTCACATGATCTCAAAGCACAATACGTCTTCCACGTACCTTTATGTGGGCTGTGTCCATCGATATTTTGTTGTATTCCATAAGGACTCGTTGAGATATTTCCTAATACAGTTCAGATGTCATGCAGACTGTTTTTTTTTTCACAGTGAACATTTCGTGCTCTTTACACATATAGATACAAACCAGAGAATACATAATTTCATTCGATGCCTGGATGGAGTAGAAGAATACAGGTATTGCCAATAGCATCGTAAAGGTCTAAGGAATTATGCTTCCATTTCATTGTTCTAGTCCAGAATCAGTAAGAATTCAACACATAAGGTAACGTAGCCAATACAATTCTAGAACCTGGAATTGGGAAGCACTGTTCTTCTTAAATTAGTATCATGCATTTTTTTTCATTCATGTATCATTTAGCATCGTAAATAATGACTAAAGATTAAAGAAAACTAAAAATATAGATACAGATATGCACTATTCTTCGATTTGTTTTATTTTATTTCGTTGTTTCAAACATTTTTTATTTTACTATCACTTAGAGTCAGCATACATTTGTCATTTAATACTAAATTTATTAAAAATGAAGATTTACTCGTTCAAATTTAACTAGTACTTCATCTTATCAAGGTTAGTTAAATGCAAATTAATTACTAACGGATTCAATGATATTTGTTCCGTACTATCTAAATAGTTATTATGCATATTTATATCTTGTCTAGCTTTATAAGAGATCTAAAGCATGTACCTAAGTTTTGGAGAAGTAAAACCAACATAAATGATTCAAGGTAAGTTACTTTGCAGGAACTAACAGAAGCCATATAAAGGCAATGATAGATTTTCTGTTTGTATTCCCACAATAACAGTATTACTCGTGAAGTCCTCTAATCTGTCTGACATCTGTCTGTCCACCACCAGAGTGTTTTAGGACTCACGGTACTAATTTAACTCCCTTGGTAAACATATGGAAACATATTCAAAATTCAAGAACCGCTCAGGTGGCCTAGTGGTTAGAGCGTCCACATCGGATGCGGGAGGTCGTGGGTTCGTACCCCGGCCGAGTCATACCAAAGACACAAAAGTGGTACTAACAGTTGCCTCGCTTGGCGCTCAGCATTAAGAGGTTAGTGTTAGGACTGGTTGGCCTGGTGTCAGGATAATGTGACTGGGTGGGACATCATGCCACATGTCTGCGGCATGGTGCCCCAGTGGTAGACATCACTATAAACTGTCACACAGCAGACATTGTAGCGATATGTCTGAAAAATTGTTAAAGCTACGTTAAAAATCTAAATCACACACTCACACACAAAATTCAAGAACTTAAAATTTCTGGGTGCTGATGGTCAGACACATATTTCTCCATGTACAACTGTCCTTGGTGCAAGCTTCTGTTTGGAGAACATATTACTCGGGACATTTTTTTTATCTACACGTGCATGAAACATATTTGTGATTCTGCACCAAATGAATCTGGTGCTACTTTCATTATTGAGTACTCTTAAGTCAAGTCTGTAAAAATACTAAAATTGCATTAATAGAATTTTGCCTATTTTTTTTAAAATCACAGATAGGATAAGCTCTTAAAAGATATTTTTGCTAAAATTTTACTTTTCATTATTAATCAATTATGGACTACGAAACCCGAAGATACTTTCATTTCTTTACCCATTTCTAGACTGGTTCACAGTTCTTTTATATAATCAATTCTGTGTGTCCTATAGATTAATTCTTGTGTTCGTCTTTGACACGGTCATACCATTGCATGCCCACAACAACTGTAGGACACACGGTACTAATTCAATGGAAGAACTGTGAACCAGTCTAGAAATGGGTGAAAAAATAATAGAGTATATACGGGTTTGGTGGTCCATAATTGGTTAATAATGAAAAGTAAAATTTTATTAAAATATCTTTTGAAAGCTTATCCTATGTGTAATTTAAAAAAATATAGACAAATTTCTATTGATGCAATTTTAGTATTTTTAAAGACTTGACATAGGATTGCTCAATAATGAAAGTAGCACTTGATTCGCTTGGTGAAGAATCAATAACATGGACTTCATGCATATGTAGGTCAAGAAAATGACGCGGCTCATATGGTGTTCTCCACACAGAAGCTTGCACCAAGGATATTTGTGCATGGAGAAATATAGGTCTGATCATCAGTACCCAGAAATTTTAAGTTATTGAATTTTAAATATGATGGTGTTTCCATATGTTTACTATGGGAATTGAATTAGTACCGTGACTCCTGTATTACTCTTGTCAGTCAGTTTCTGTGGAAAACCTTTCTACTCCCTAAAACGATAGCGCTTTACATTTGTCAGTCCGTTACTCTGTCAGACTTCTGTATGACAATGAAGACATGGTTTCTCGTGTCCGCCCGTTACACTGTCAGACCTTTGTTAGGATTTGCGTTTATTAGAAGGGACATTTTTTGATAGTGATCTTTCGATGAGATATCAATCCAATTGAAATGCGTGTCTGTATTTACGAGCCGCTGACCAGTACTATCCGTAGCAGATATTCGATATTGTTCCATTTATAGATGTAAGCTCTAATGACTTTCTTATTTAATGTATATCACACAGCTGACTGACACGGTATAACATGCAAACATTTAAAAGGACATAACTTCATGGTTTTTCAACCAATTGTTTATATTTTCAGTATATGTTTAATATACTTGTGTAATTCCAGATGAATACATGTGGTTTTCTCTGCTCTGCCGATAGGTCAGTAACAAGAGTTAGAAACTCCAGAGGGGTTCTAAATGTCGTTTATTTCTTTTTGGTATGCAAATTATGTCCGATTCTTCATTTAAACAGTAAGAGCAAAGATTAGGACGAATTATCCTTCCGCCAGAGTAAAGATACCATCGTTTAATCATTACCTATGCATTCTAACAAATTAGAACGTTGTATGTTGACACTGATGCTTTCTAGTTTCAAACGGCATATTTAAAAAATTCTACACGTGTTCTTGCAATTGCTTCACTGCAGGACAGAGAATTCGTTTTTACCTATTTTTTCTATATGGAGGCGGACATTATTCACTGAACTCTAGTCAAGGCCATCGTAATGTTACAACTACCATCATGTTGCTGTGGCAATAAAATTGTGGTTATATACATTTAAATATATAATAATATAAACATATTGAGACATAATGACACACAGTGAAATATACCAGGGGCAAGCACTGTTTAGAGGGTAAAAGCGTCCATTAGTATAGGGGTTACTGGAAATCTCGGCCTTTAACATACTCGGCCCATTCCGAAGTCAGCCACACCAAAATCGGCTCACTACTGATTAATTCCATACAAATTTAATAATTACCTATTGCAGTCGATCCATGCAATCCAACAATGTCAATTTAAAGTTTCCATTTTCTTGTGATCCTTATATTTGCATTACAATTAAACAAAGTCGTTTGCGCAACAAGGTTGAGGTATTTTTGTGATTATTACCTTTAATCTTGCTTCGTAACGCTTGTTGTTACTGAACAATAAGAAGCAAACAATGTCGGTTTGTAAAACGCGTGTGTTGTTTATTGAAGGATTCGACAAAAGATTGTTTTAAACCAAAACAACAAGGAAAACAATCAAAGATTACAAAATCCAGGGTAAAGGAATTCGCATCGGACAACAAAATCCTTGGTCGGACGAACAATTCCTTAGATCCTTACCATTGATCTTGCATGGCTTCGTAACACTTGTTGATAAAGAACAATAAGTAGCAAACAATGTCGGTTTGTAAAATGCGTGTGTTTGTTGGAGGATTCGTCAAAGATTAGGGAAAAATACTCCGCTTAAAAAACATATCTAAATAATATTTTTTTTTACAAAATTCTATTTAATTAAAAAACACAACACTACATACCTTTTCTTTTTTGTGGCGATAAATAAGGGGGGATCTGTCTGGTGCCCCAAAAAGAAAAATAAAACAGTCATCCTTCTTTATATAATCTATTCAACTCAATTAACGGTGTCCTTACAGGGAGAAAAACTTTTTAAACTTAGAATACTGGACAATATTTACTACCGATAAAATATTTACGGATAGGAGGTGTCAGTGCAATCAAATTACACGTGTTAACATATGCTTATGATCATTAGTGGTAGACACGTGCAACATTCAACTCAATTATCAATAAACAGTAGCATGACAAGAGCAGTTTCCAATCTTGATTGTGCAGTATATTGTTCAAGTATTCTGGAATTATGATTTCTTTCCCACTATATTTTTATTGCAAAAATATGACCCTCTTGAAACAAACGTACAAAGAATAAAAAGATCGTTGAACAAAGAATATTAATTCCATATTACTATTATATAAATCGTGAACCGAAAGGCCGGTAAATAATGGACTGGTACGTTATGTGGACCGAGTACGTTATGGGCCGGTACGTTTTGGGCGCCTACCGACGTCGTCACGGGCCGATAACATTAATTAGCCGACTCTGCTATGGGTTGAGTAGTCCAAGACCCTTGATATAGTAATCATTTGATGAATCGTTAGTAGCCAGTGTGGGTGATATTGGATCACATTAGGCCTAATGCTAAATTTGGTGCTTTGCACTATGGTGTTAAATGGGATTTGAACATAGGCCACTCTAGGGTCAATGGGAATTGACGTCACTGTACTGGACACCAGAAACAATGCTGCAAGTGGCTGACCTCAATCTGGCGGAACAGTGAGGCAAAGGGTTGACCCGAATGCGTGCTACTTTAGGGACAAATAGAGACATAGACAAATAGACATAGAGACTGGGTTAGAGACGTGGTTAGAGACAGGGTTAGAGATATAAACATAGATTTAAGGACATATCCATCACACGAAAAATCGACTAAATTTTGTTAGTAAAGAGAGAATACATAATTGTTTAAGGCAATGAATTCTTCCTGAAAATGGCCTTTGGTTTTATTGTTGTTAACACCATTCAGTTAACACAGAAGGCATCGCACGGATATTCTTCTCTTCCTCAAACATTGTCTGACTTCTGGACTGTAGATTAAGACTCTCTTCAGCCAGCCGTGTCTCCCCACATAGGTCCTTTGTTTCCAATGGGCTGTATCAGACATCTCAGTAGTTGCTCATCTAGAAAATTTAGAGCCACAGTCTATATGTACACAGTGAAGTTGAAAGACTTCAAGTCCGGTCCAGCGTAACCGCTCCAATGGCCTAATAGTTAAAGCGTCAGCATCGGATGCAGGGGGTCCTGGGTTCGATCCCCGATCGAGTTATACCAAAGACTTACAAAAATGGTACTAACCGCTGCCTCGCTTGAAGCTCAGCATTAAGAGGTTAGTGTTAGGACTGGTCGACCTGGTGTCAGGATAATGTGACTGGGTGGGACATGATGCTACATGTATGTGGCATGATGTCCCAGTACTAGACATCACTATAAACTGCCACACTACAGACATCGGAGCGATATGACTGAAAAATTGTTACAGCTACGTCATAATCAAATTACATCTCATATATAACAAAGCGTATAATAACGGCAGGGAAAAAGCGAAACAACAAAAGAAACATACTTATGCGTCAGTGCAGTATATGTCGATACTGTTTTGTAAACTAATTTAGTTTAAATAATGGGTTTCCAATTCCTCAAAAACAATTGCGGTACATCAACTTGTAGAAGTCAAATCATTGCAATTATAGTTTGATTTGATGAAAAATCCCGAGAATTATAAGAGACAGTTACTATTCTAACATAGAATTGGCCAATATCGTTTAATAATAAAAAATACATCATCTATAAGGCTATTTGATGAAATTCTAGACTTTATTATTTTAACCGCGGGTTCTAACCCCAGCCGAATCATACCTAAGACATCCAAAAATGGTGCTAACAGCTTCCTCGCTTGGCACTCAGCATTAAGAGGTCAGTGTTAGGACTGGATGGCCTGGTCTCAGGATAATGTGACTGGGTGGGACATGATGCTACTGTCTGCGGCATATTGCCCCAGTTATAGATATCACTATAAAATGCCACATTGCAGACGTAATGATAAGCCTGAAATTTGTTAAAGCTATGTTAAAAATTTAAAATGACACACACGCGCGCGCACGCACGCACGCACACACACACACTTTGTAATTGAATACTTCCGTTAATTTGTGTAAAATGATTGATTTCATCACTAAACATGTTGATTTGTAGGAAACCCACTGGAAGGTGGAATTTGCTCAAAATATGAGGGCTGGGTAGGATAAATTAAACAACTTTTGCACTGTTAAACACTGAATCTTTAGGAAGAGAAATTTTATTATAATCAAATTCTATATATAATTAAATGTTCGCGTTAATGTTTTTTTTTCTGCCGTTGTAAAAAGATTTTCTGAAATTGGAAAAATATTGCCTGATATGCTTAACTAGATTGGATTTTTTAGTATTTATTTTTATATCAAATATTTCCTTGGGCCAAACGTCATTCAAATTATGTCCTGTACACACACCAAGAACGACGCCCTAGGGTTGCTAATAATATCAGAAAATGCATCAAATTCCTGATACATGAATAAGACTGAATCGACCCAAAATTGATAAACATTCCTAAAACATGTCACATCCTACTAATATCCTAGCTAAAACTTTGGATTACCGCCATTTCGACCATACATGCTAATGAGAGTAACTATGTCATTCTGCTTTAAGATTTCTAACATTAATTTATTAACAATATGATGACGTGAAAATGTATTATTTAATAGAATATCTGCCCCTCTTGAGTTGGATGCAAAGGAGTTAAACACATTCATAACCCAAGTTTGATCACTTCAAGTTCTCGCATTGCTGAAAAAAAATATTTTGAAACATATAAATTTAATATTTATTTTGCATGAAATTAAATCCCATAATCCCTCACCCCTCATTAAAACAATTTTGTATCTGTCATCCATTAGAATTAAATTGTGCAGCATTAAGGGAAGAGGTCATGCTAATTGCTAATCTTTATAAGACAAAATTTAGCAAACTAGATTTATCTTCTTGTTCTGCACGTCTACATGTAAAACAAATCCAGCTATGAAATAGGAAAAAATCTTGCACATTCAGCAAATATCACATTTTTTATTTAGAAACAAAGGGGCATTCAACAGATGAGGTAATCTAATAGAGCCAATATTGAAAGAAAAGATAGGAAAAATATAATTGAGTGAAAACACTAATTGTATGCAAGCTGTCGTTAAAAAGTTCAAGCAACAGCTGAAAACACTTTTGTTGCAAAGCCGAAACATCTGGTTTCCCCGTGGATTAACGATAGCTACAGATCGATTTAAAACGAATTATGCATATAAACCAGTCAATCAGAATATTGTAGCTGTACTAAATGTGTCTTAAAAAGATTATCAATTAGCATGACCTAGAAGTAAAGAACTGTGATACAATCAGTGTTTCGTATTGGCAATTAAAATATATTTGAAAATGATTGAAATTAAATTAATTTTTAGGATTGTTTTGTTATTTGTTAGGGGAGTATGGGTTTCTAATATATATTCTCATCAAATTAATTTTTTAAATGAATCGTGATTGATAGATGTCCTATTTTTTCAATAATGTATTAGAGTAAGAACTATTTTAGTGTTTCCTTCTCTTTGATAATTTCTTTAATAATTAATGTTGATACCGTCATTATTCTTTTAAAGAAACTCTGATGCTTCTTCATGATTGTAATGTAACTTTGATACTGTCTTTATTCTGGTAATCATTAACTTTGATACTGTCTTCATACTAGTAATCATTAACTTTGATACTGTCTTTATACTGGTAATCATTAACTTTGATACTGTCTTTATACTGTTAATCATTAACTTTGATACTGTCTTTATACTGGTAATCATTAACTTTGATACTGTCTTTATACAGGTAATCATTAACTTTGATACTGTCTTTATACTGGTAATCATTAACTTTAATACTGTTTTTATACTGGTAATCATTAACTTTGATACTGTCTTTATACTGGTAATCATTAACTTTGATACTGTCTTTATACTGGTAATCATTAACTTTGATACTGCCTTTATACTGGTAATCATTAACTTTGATACTCTCTTTATACTGGTAATCATTATCTTTGATACTGTCTTTATACTGGTAATCATTAACTTTGATAATGTTTTCATACTCTTAAGCTATCATTTACCCTCGAATTCAACCATGTTATATAAATATAAAAGATAAAACAGAGAGTGGCTAATCATTGAGGATTAATTTAAATACTGGCTTCCTTTTAGCCAGTCTTGCATTTGGAAAAAGGGGAAGAGGAATTCTATGAAGAGAGATATCAGACAATTCACCTTATTCTTTCAATAAGTTTTATATGCTGCAAATTTGAAGGCTAGGTTTCTCAACTAGTACTTATCTTTTCAACCTATCAACTGTATTTATATAATAACACATCTTTTTGTATTCCCGCCTCATTCCTTAAATATTCGAAATCCCTCGTACTGTTTTTGTTTATAAAATTTGTCATACAGAACAGTATGACTTCACTGTAAGAATAATAACATAAATTTCTTCTAGGTAGAAAAACGTAGGTAGGAATGATCACATCGTTGTGATAGCAATCGTGTTCTGGATCAGTAAGTGAGGACATTCTATTAATGCAATTTGATAAAGAATCTAAAGTAATCAGCTACACACGAACGGTATTCTTAACATTCAGATATGTGCAGATTTACAATTCCTTGTATTATTGCAGTAATTTTTATTCCGGTTTCTCTTACTCCTATATACCAGTGGCGACAGGGCTTAATAAAGGAATGAAAATAAATTCATACACAGAAGGACTTGGACTTAAGCAGCGGGGGAGGGAGGGGCCTTATCTATTTGGGCGCATTGAAAGGTCCGTTGCTAAACTCTAGTAATTAAAGAAATGCTGATATCATGTTTCATCCAAGCCTTTTGCGACGGTACCGCGAGAACCAAGGGGGATTCGCGATTCGGTAAAACAGTAGATATAGCAGCGTCAGAAGACTCAAGCAGAATTTACAAACGACACAGAGCAGTTTGTTTAAAGAAATTTTCGAACCATCTTAAAATGATTTTACAGCAACTGAAACAGCACAAAAATCTCTTGAGACATTACCTGCTGATATTGCTAGTCGTCTTTATCCCGCTCAGTCAGCATCTCAGCAACGCGAAGTTCAATCACCACCAGTTGAGTCAACACCGCGTGTTAGGACTAACATAATATATACATTTACTGAAGAAGGTATTTCCGCTATTAGGGATAAAGCCCAAATACTTGATATTTCCACGTTGGATACAGTTGTAGAGATCAATATGTAAATCCCGATGATCTTGACAGTCTAAATTATGCCGATTTGGTTAAGGATGTATGCTTTGGTTAAGGATGTATGCTTTGGTTAAGGATGTTGCTTTTAATATTCAGCAAATCAGATCTAATGAAGATAAAACAAATTCTCAAGATCTTTAACCAAGCAGTAGATGAATATGCTGAAAAAGCAGAGCAGGAAAGGAAAAAGCAAACATGAAGAAATGAAGCGTCAACTTAAAAAGATTCAGAAGGAATAGAAAATCAGGCATAAAACTAGATCTAAAACAAGGAAGGAGAAAGGAAAAGCTGAGTCCAAGGCGCTCCAGCAACTAGTTCTGGAACCACATCCAGATTCGCATTGCGAATCATTATTTGAAGAATATGTCGTTGAGGGTCTAACCCATGATGTGTTTTCACATCATGGTTTAAAAAACTAGGTGGTGATGTAACCCTTGAACCGGCGGTGATTCACGATATAATTTGTCCAAATAACGTCATGATCGACTAGAAATTTTGATTGCTGAAAGACAAACCTGCAATAATTCCTCCTAAATCATCAAAAAAAGAATTTGAGATTTGTCAGCGTTTATTCGCAGATGGCATCAGGGAGAAACACGTCTATTGGGCACTTATTGACGAGATTACTGATGATCACAACGGCAACTGATGACAACATAGTTAAACTGGTGATAACAAAATAACATGGTCATAGATAATACTCAACATGGACTTGAAATATGGTGACAATTCACGATTACCAATTTATAATGTTATCTATGGAGATGGAATTGGTATTGCTGTTCAAGGTCTAATCAGAAAGGTTGCCCCTAAAGCAATCCCGATCCCCCAAAGCCCCCAAAGCGGTCCCGAATGCAAACCAATTGTGAATGAAAGCCATCGATGTTGCTCCCGACAAGGCTATTGACACCGTTTTGTGATGTTGCAAGTAAAGCATTCTCGGCGGTCTGAGGCAGACTCGCACGATTGATAGGATGAAAACCACAGCCAATAAAAATTAAATCAAGCTGCCAATGAACGATTAAAAGAATAAGCTGGCATGCTGTCGTCTAGTGACCTTCGACTGACAAAACAGTAAGCTGCTGAGAGAGTAAAATATAACCGCAAGTCTGATAGAAGGAAGTGATCTGGCTCAATGTCGTTTGGAACAACAGTTAATATAACAAAATGTTCAAGAGTATATCTGACTCCGCATCTGACATGGACGCGCTTATCCTCAAGGATGAATCCATGCGTGATTATCAGTGAGTCATTATCAGTATTATTCTTACGATGCACGTGTACCTGACGCACGTGGAGGAATCGACCTACAAGTCCAGGATACAAGCAGGTATTTCTCGCCCAACGAGGTATTTATTGAGCTTGAAGGTCAACTTTAGAACGCAGATACCAGCGTGTGGTATTGGAAATAAAAATTATTTTTAATAACAATGGTATTATGGTGCTATTTAACAGTGCCACCTATATGATAAAAATTGAATCATATCTCGAAAGTGTTGACATCGCTACGACGATACTAGGTCTTTCAAGATCTTCCAATGATTATACACGGTCCTCTGGCCTGATGATAAGCGGATCTCACAAACTATCTGAAGAAGTGTTCTTGGAGTTTTGGAACAATCATGTCACACGTGCGTATCACGTTTGATGAAATTTCATGGGGCATGATTAGAATGAAGATTCCTGATTGTAGCGGGATTTCAAAACGATATATATAGTCTATTATTTATCAATGGACTATTTGGACTTCTTTAGACAATAAGTCATTGACATACATTTTCGAGCTCGTGTAGGGGCGCCACAGAAGACATCGCCGCGGAAAGTAAACAATTCCGATAGTTGTACAAACAATTACCAACGAGGTTTGTACCATTCTGGTAACTATCAAATCAAAAGCTTCATGATTGTGATGTTGATCACGTTTTACAGCGGCGTCTCCACGTCTGATTCCAACATTATGTTTCTGCATGAGCTATGTTACTGCACCAATAAATTCATTGTCAGGATTAATCTGAAGCAATCGTGGCCATCGTAATGACCGTCAGCGAGTATTTGTATGTGCATGTGCGTACGTTGTCATGGAGCAAAACAAGATATCTTCCTGATGAACTTCATTAAGGATGTTAACATCAATCCGTCTATGGAGAATCGTGTAAGGCGGTAGTAAAAAAAATGCCATATTGCCTGTCGGGACAAACCGCCTGCAACAACATCACATTTAACACCTGCCGAATCAGTAAGTTTGCTTATCTAGAGGCGCCATCCGCAGACGACCAGCGATATTATGACGTACTCATTGAAATTGCAAATTATTCCGTATTGCGCGATGAAGATGTTGAATTTATCGCTGACGTCATTGATGCACCATCAATCTAGGATACTGATTGCTTGATCAATAATCTTATGTTTTATGATGATTTCATGCTTGACAAACAAACACATCCAGCCAGAAAATTTTCATGAGGCAGGCATAAAATCATGGATGTCATTTACGTTGCGCAGATAAACGGTCAGATCCCAAAGTGATCAGAAATAACTCATTTTTTTGAATGCATTTAACATTTGGCGATGATACACACATACACTGGGAATCATTTATCAAATTTGGCTCCCAGTCGCCATTGACATAAATAGCTTTAAATCCTATTTCAAAATGCTTAGAAAACCCCATATGGATTCATTAGCACAATCCAAGAACACGAGATCGCATTGGTCCCAATAAAATCGCATTGGTTCCAATAAGACCATAGCTTGAGCAAGCCGTCAGCATATCAATGAAAAGTCAGCATTTTATAACACACCCTGCTACCTCTTAAATACCCCCTACAAGGGAGGCGGTCCATATGATGACGTCGTGGAAGGCTTGCATCTATGTTTAGAAAAGCCTCGAATTTAAAACGGACCTTCAAAAAAGCCCCAAACCGGCGATTCACGGCCACCAACCCCACCCCATCCCCGATGATACTTAAGGGCAAGTCGCTTTTAAGAATAACTTACTTGCCAGTTTTGTTTCCAAAACGTTGCTTATCGTTGGGAAGGAAATTCTCAAAGAAGTAGGAGGTGCGTGTGAAATGTAGACAGGTGCAGTGTTTAGGCCAATCTTTAATTTAATGTGCTGAACGTAGAATCTAATGATTTTCCAAAATATATTGTTTGGTACATTGCCAAACGCTTCAAATATCAATTCAAAGACCTGGATTTCATCCTGTATCTCGATGAAACTTCATTTTGTAGCCATATTAATAGTAAGGTAATACACGAAAAGTCCACATACTACTCGTTTAGAATGTCCATCTTATGTAAAATAAAACGAAAAGTCCATATATTTCTTGTGCCGAAATGAATATATTAAAGACTTGTTTCGACGATAGAGTGACATGAATTTTGTTAAATGTTTTTGTTTATATATATATATATATATATATATATATATATATATATATATATATATATATATATATATATATACACACACATTTAAGGGGCTGAGGTATCATATATATTATTTAATCATAACGGTTTATTAGTTATTATTGTTTACGCATAAAAGCACGTAATCATTTTCCAAAATCTTGAAAGCAAATAGTGCACGAGCACTTGCGCAAAATGAGTGATACAAATTTTCAGATTGTTCAGTTGTACATGAAGACCAAACCAAGTATGTTAAAATGTTAAGCGACATTAATAATACAACTCCTATATGATTGATCTATATTCAGCCCCAATGAAACTGACATTTTTAGGCTTTTTATTAAAAATATATAAATGCCTTTATAATATATAATGAACTTAGAAATTGAATACATGAAACTATAATCATATATATATATATATATATATACCAACCATATAATTTTTATTGCGCTAAGTTTCTGACAAGACTCGTTGAATATTTATTTTTCTGTTATAAATTTCAGATGAAATTATCGACAAAGAAATGGATTTTTGTATTTCTGGTGACCTGCATGGGGCTTTCTATTGTTATACAAAGTGCAATTCTATCTGACGAAGCCAGAACACTTTATAAAGGAACACCTGATTTAAACAAGGATGTGATATCTTATCTGAGGACTTTTAACTCGTCCACATCAAGGTTTAACTCATCCAATACAGCTGCAAACTCATCCGTATCTACTGAAGAAGGAGATAACTCTAGTTTTACAGGCACTGAGAGTAGTGTCGTTATCCGTAAAGATCGAAATCTTCACGAGTATCAAATTGCAGATTGGGAGAAAGCTATCACTTGTTCTAATACGGGAAGGAAAACGATGGCTGAGGATCTTCTTTGCTGGGTATATGCAGTTTCACTTTGTTTACCATCGAGTTTTCAAAGGAAATAATTAAAGAATATATATTTACAAGATGAAACAGGTCACTTGGCAAAACCACAACGTCCCGAAATCATTTGGATTATACACATGCGTCTTTCTAGCAGTTCCCGTCTCTCTTCTTATACAATAAACATTTAACTACCTTTCTTCACCAATTTTTACGCAATTATCAAAACCTTTTAGGCCTAGGATGTGTGTCAAAATTTGTATACGTAAATTTTGAGCAATTTATAACTAGTAATAATTAGTAATATGTTAAGGTTGCTGAAAAGATGTAATCATCTGTTTCTTAGATTTCGTAATGCCTAAGTATAACGGGACAAATAAAGAAATTTGCATCATCTTCTATCCTATTGCAGAAGAGACCCACTTTCTTGTCAGACTACAAAAACCCATGTTGGAACTCCTCAGAAGGGCTACGGTGTCTTCCATATTTTCACATCATCGGGGTGTGCAAGACGGGCACTACCGACCTCTTCCTGCGTATGACCCAACATCCACAGATATTGGCCAATAAGGGAATTTTGAATAAAGAGACCTGGTTTTGGGCCTGGAAACGTTATAAACATGGTAATATGCGCGCGTGAGATTGTGTGTGTCTGTGCGTGTGTATGTGTATTACATGATCTAAAAATACACAGCTCCTAAAATATATAATTAATGTCTGTATGTTCAAGTGTACATCTGTATGTGTGTTGTTTAAGTGCCCAACATTGCTCACTCCAGTCACTCTCCTAGATCAAGTTTGAGAGACAGAGTATGATTAAGGTTGTCTTATTGACTCCATAAGGATATCAGCACGGTATTTTAATGCAAGCGTGGATACATCTTGATGAGTGTGTCTATATTTCGCCAAGTGAGGCAGCATATACGATTATATATTTTCTGAACAATGGAACTTTGGTATAGACCTGGAAAAATTAGTGCTACTGTTTTCCAACTATCCTAAATTAGCATGCTAATTTGCAAGTAAAATAAAAACAACAAACAAAATATATAAAAACCAAAAGGATCAAAACAATCAGTTTGGTATATAATTGCCAAGGAGCAATGAAAACGGGGCAAATGTCATGAACGTAATGACTTCGCCAATGACCCTTTATGGAGTAAAAAAGCAAAATCATTGAGTAAACAAACATAAAAAGGAAAAAAACCGTGCTGTTTCCCAAAAAGACATTTCCACCAAGGATGATGTGATGTGACAAATTTTGAAAACTCTTAGAGGCATTGGCTAAAGGAATTGTATCAAAGTGAACTTAATTAAAGTAGAAAGGGCTAGAGATAGTTAGATGATTATTTTCATTTCATCTCTGAACGTTAAAAGGGAATTCGTTCCAACAGACGTAACATGACCGAGTCCTACGCTATGGTACAAGAGAATGACATAAGACCCTTTCTCAAAATCGACCGGGAAAACGAAGTGATTGTTCAAAGGAACGTTAATTACGGCATGATTAGTGTTTAGGTGTCTTGTCAATCCAAAAATTCTAAGGAACAGATTTAGGATACAGTCTATTCCGATTGGGTAATATGGATGTAGGGGCGTAACTCTGTAAGAAATTAAAGGTTTTCCTTTATGAAAATTCTTCAGTCTTCAATCTTTCTTGGGAAAAGTTAGACCGGACGCCGGAAAGCATGAAAGACTTTATCTCGTGATTTGGCAGTAAAGCGTGAGAGTTGTCTCAGCAAGTAGACAAACTCTACCTTCGAATTCGTAAAAAGTACGTTTTCGTTATTGAGTAGAGGGCCGGATAGTTGTCTCAGTTAGGAGACGACTATACGTGAGATTCGTGGAAATGAATAAAGAAAACGGCAAAAGGAAACAGCTTTTCTGGATTCACCTGAGAAATTCCTGAACCAATCACAGGACCAGAGCAAATTCTAAGCCGAAATCTAAGTCCAGAGACGATTGTTAAATCAGAGTTCGACGGACAAGAGTCCAAGACCAAACAGCTAGACAATGATCGGCAGAGCAGGGACGAACGGAAGTCTTGATGTCCGCATAAAATAGGCGATGAAGTCTCTCATCGTTGCACTCAAAGGTCACATCTCGTTGGCAATGAAGATAGTATATTAACATCGAAAGTAATTTTAGCAGTTAAAGAAATTTGTATTGTCTTTTTATTCGAGTACATGTTAGTACAATTTTCCTTCTTTTGTAACCAAGTAATTGATTTCTTTTCATTTTAAATTCTGTTGATAAACTGATTAAATTTTATATTTGTTCATTGAAAGGGGGCTCGTTGTGTTTATTTCTTCAATATACTTGTTCAGTGATCTGCATTCTTCTTTCTCTCTATCCACACTGGGTAAATTACACCGCGGAGGTCATTCCCTAGCAACGAACCGTAGTGAAAGAGGTTGGTGTGTTCTGAACGCCGCCAATTTGTCACAGATGATAACAGATACATCTAGAATCATACAAGAGAAATAAATTCTACCAAATCAATACTTGGAAGTAAATGAAAAATTATAGTTAAATGATATCTGTCATTCTACGTAAAGGTTGAAAAAGGATATCTGTCATAATACATATGAGTGGAAAAGAGATATCTTTCATAGTGCGTGTGGTACAAAAATTATATCTGTCATAGTAATTATGGGTGGAAAAAGGATATCTGTCATAGTACATATGGGTGGAGAATGGATATGTCATAATACATGTAGCGAAAAAAGGAAATCTGTCATAGTAATTATGGGTGGAAAAAGGATATCTGTCATAGTACATATGGGTGGAAAATGGATATGTCATAATACATGTAGCGAAAAAAGGAAATCTGTCATAGTACGTATAGGTGGATAAAGGATATCTGTCATAGTACGTTTAGGTGGATAAAGGATATTTGTCATAGTACGTTTAGGTGGATAAAGGATATCTGTCATAGTACGTTTAGGTGGATAAAGGATATCTGTCATAGTACGTTTAGGTGGATAAAGGATATCTGTCATAGTACGTTTAAGTGGATAAAGGATATCTGTCATAGTACGTTTAGGTGGATAAAGGATATTTGTCATAGTACGTTTAGGTGGATAAAGGATATCTGTCATAGTACGTTTAGGTGGATAAAGGATATCTGTCATAGTACGTTTAGGTGGATAAAGGATATCTGTCATAGTACGTTTAAGTGGATAAAGGATATCTGTCATAGTACGTTTAGGTGGATAAAGGATATCTGTCATAGTACGTTTAGGTGGATAAAGGATATCTGTCATAGTACATGCAGTAGAAAAAGGATATCTGTCATAGTACGTTTAGGTGGATAAAGGATATCTGTCATAGTACGTATAGGTGGATAAAGGATATCTGTCATAGTACATGCAGTGGAAAAGGATATCTGTCATAATACATGCAGTAGAAAAAGGATATCTGTCTAAATACATAATGGTAAATATCTGTCATAGTGTGGTTAAATTGGAAAACAAGGATATGGAAAATGGAAAAAATGAGATATTTGTCATAGTGCATCATAGATTAGAAAATAAGGATATGGAAAATGAAAAAAGTGGGATATTTTTCATAGTGCATCATATATTGGAAAATAAGGGATAATTCTTCTAAGATTTATAGGTACGAAAGGGCTATACATTTAAGTACGTATGGATAGAAGATAAATAATGTTAATGATATTACTTATGCTAATAATATACTTATGTATCCATGATAGGCTGGGAATAAAAGCACAAATGGAATGTTGAGATATTTTTGAATGTATTTGTAGCTGTTGAGATTCCCAAAGCTACCGAGCGCTGATATGAAATTGTGAAGATCGGCCTTAAGTGGACATTGTATATGAAAGTTATATTCATTGTCTATGTGACATGCTATTAATATATACACATACCTTGAATGGCAGGAATTACATTTTGCCACCCTTCCTTACCACTAATTGGCGGAGCCAGAGGTGCAGCTGCAATACAACAAAATTATGCAAAGCATAGGGACCCACGAATTTTTTTTTACTGTAGATTATGCAGGGCACATCGATAAGTTTTGCACAAGGGCCCGCGTATGGGTCCAAAATATTGATCGGCCGATAAATCGGCCCTTCACCCGTCATGATGTTGAATTTCGGATGACGGACTGATACCCCTATTAATAAAAAGATGTAATTATCTGCATCCTAATTTAGCTGCACATACCAGTGTACATTTTATACACTTACCTGTATATCTCGTGGCTGTGCAGCTACTGTCAGTGGCAGAGTTCTGGTGGTAACATGTACATTATATATCCGGAGCGTATATGTTTAGTGACTTGTAAATCCACCAGGAATAGCACAACTATCTGTCGTGTGGTCATTTGAATTTCGCGCTTGATATAGCTGTTACCAAACGCAAGTTTGCTCTGGAAAGATTTCTAAGCAGCAAACTTACATATTTTTATCAACAGGTTGCATCATACCCACATATATTACATCAGTAGCAGCCCAATTTAGGGATCGATTTATCGGAATAAAATATCGTAACTACGCATTTGGGATGTACGCTGGAGTTTGGCTACTTCATTTAATAGATAACTAGGTTTGTCAACGATTCCATACACTGAACAGAAAAAGCATTATATATTTTACTAAATTGGTATGCTTTTTTGATATATTTACAGCTGAATTCCGATTCTGAATTAAATTGTTCTTGAAATTGAAAAATATTACTCTTTCTTCTTCTAAATCGTATGCGTACCGAATACAACCAAATCCATAGCTAAATAGTACCTGGTGAACGTTTAACCCATGTGACGTGATCAAACGCATTGAATATTTCCAACAAAGTATAACATCGCTCAGGCTAATGAATATCATCAACTGTAAGCACGACAATCCATTGCCAAATGCAGTCACAATAATAAGTAAAACACTGAGGTAATCATCCACCGTCTCGTTGTCAGATGAGGGAAGCTGTCTCTGAATTTGAGGAAAAGTAGTACTAAGCTTACATGCACCTTTTCGTCTGTTCATGAAACCCCTAACTTTCAGCGGCATACTTTAACACAGGTGTAACAAGATGAACCGGACTGGGATCAGATAAACGATAATACGATATTTATTTATAAATCATTAAATATAACAAATTCCTACACCCAAACCTGAGCGCATAAATTCCAAGACTGGATTTTAAACACAAGGATGCGCATTGATTTAAATAACTGGACGATCACTGAAAATGATACGGTTACAAACTGAAACGAACTGTAAGATATGATATAAAACGAACAGTCAGCAAAAATAAATTAAATTTAATTAAACAAAAATTAAGCACAAAAGAAAACAAAAATTAAACTCTCAGACAATGATAAGTAAATTTCAAAATAATTATTTGGTTTCACTCAATTAGTGATAACAGGTTTTGTATAAAGATTGATAATTTTTAATCCAAATAATGATAACCGAGTTACTATAAATTGGGACATGTATCTTGTGGCATCCAATTAATAACCACAAGGTAATTTCAGCCCCACTGCCCTGCCAAATGTTTAAGGAGCCATCACAAATGGTTTGCCCCTCACGGTTTCCTAACGATACGTAGAATCTCTTGCGCATTAGTTAACAAGTCAATAAAATAAATGTTGTAAGAAATCGCTCACGTGGCTTTTGACTATAAACCTGAAATCATGGATAGAGATTACTGAACTCGTATCAACGACTCGTATCAACGACTCGTATCAATGACTCGTATCAATGAACAAAAACTGTAAAATAAACTATAGAAATGGTATAATTCAATGCAATCTTCTGCTATATCCACAAGCTCAGTTTGATAATACAAAAGTCACCTATCTTTGTTTGTCTATTATACTCACAAGTCGTCAAAGATACAAACCCATAATAAAGAACTTTGACCTTGAAATCAAAGCCAGAGGGTCCGTTGCACATCATAATGAAACTGTTTGCCAAGTTTTATTATTTTCATCAAGGTAGTAAAGAAGGAACAACGACAACAAACAATTGATAGCTAAAGTATGAGGAATATTTATCGCTGGTACATTACATAAGCATTTGTGACCTTTGACCCGTAAATGTTCACGATCACTTCTTTAGTGTGTGTGTGATTAAGATTTCTAACGTAGTTAAAACCTTTTTCAGCATATCGCTACGATGTTTGCAGTGTGACAGTTTATAGTATTGTCTAGCACTTGGGCATCATGCCGCAGACAGGTAGAATGATGTCTCACCCAGTCACATTATCCTAACGCTGTTTGACAGGAAATGAATAAATTAGCGGAACCATGTGTGTTTTGATCAAACCGAAAGGAAATGAAAGGTGCTAGGTGAGCTTGGATTGAATAGAAAGAATTGAATGAGTTGAGCTCGGAGTGATTTGATTGAATGGAAAAGAAAAAGAGCGGAGCTCGGAGTGGTTTGATTGACTGGAAAGGAAAAAAGCGGAGCTAGGGTTATTTTGATTGAATGGAAAGAAAAAGAGCGGAGCTATGGGTATTTTGATTGAATGGAAATGAAAAAGAGCGGAGCTAGGGGTATTTTGATTGAATAGAAAGGTATAAATTTGCGGAGTTAAGGGTGTTTTGATTGAATGGAGAACAAAAGAAGAGCGTAGCTTTGAGTGTTTTTGTTTAATGGAATAATTGAGTGGAGCTAGGAGTGGTTTGATTCAATGGAGAGGAATACATTAATGGAGCTAGGGGTAGTAGGGTTAAATAGTAAGGAATAACTTTGCTGACATAGGGGCGTTTCGGTTGAATGGAAAAGAACAGCGCTACAGTTGTTGCGTGTATTGATGTTATTCTTCTTTTTTTCTTCCTCTCTTCTTCTTCTTCTTCTTCTTCTTCTTCTTCTTCTTCTTCTTCTTCTTCTTCTTCTTCTTCTTCTTATTATTATTATTATTATTATTATTATTATTATTATTATTATTATTATTATTATTATTATTTCAGAAATATTTCACAAAGGTCGACTTAAGCAAGCGATGACCCTAGAAGACTTCCTGGATTGTTTTAACTCTGAAACCATCAAAATGTATACTATCAAAACTGACCAATACAAAGATTTTCATCCGATGGTAACAGGTACATTTAAGTCAAAAGATTTATGATAAGTATGAATAATGCCACAGGGGCATAGATTGGCTGAAGGTCACATGAAAGCTTCATTCAAAGACACTTAAGTTAAAATCATATGCTGTTAGATTTATTGACTTTTTCAGAGGCTTAGTTAGTAGTTGAACTACTAGAAAGGGAAAGTTAGTTTGAAAGCTGAGAATTTCGGAATTCAGATTAACTATGCATCGGATTCCTGTTCACATTTTTTTAACATTTATTTCTCGTCCAGAAAAAGATACTGATAATGAAAGAAATGTTATATACCTCATTACTGGGTCTATTTTCTGGTTGCACCTTAAAAAATTAAACCCGAATCATCTCACTGAGTTGGTGTTCTCTTCCATCTTGACGTTGAGTCATTTGTCGAATTGGGAACCATTATGCGTCAAATAATCGGGACGTTTTGGTTGTAAGGGGGGTTGAATGTGCAAAACACTGTTTAATTCCGTCGGGTAATTATGGTGATCACGCAGCACACACACACACACACACACACACACACACACACACACACATATATATATATATCTATATATATCTATATATATATATATATACAGACATACATACATACATACATACATACATACATACATACATACATACATACATACATACATGCATGCATGCATGCATGCATACATACATACATACATACATACATACATACATACATACATACATACATACATACATACATACATACATACATACATACATACATACATACATACATACATACATATATATATATACATATATACATACATACATACATACATACATACATACATACATACATACATACATACATACATACATACATACATACATACATACATACATACATACATACATACATACATACGTTATAAATATTGTTGATCTTATTTTAGCTCTCCGCTAGAAAATAAAAGCAATCATTACTTTGTCTTGCAAGTCGTTTTTATGCTGTCAAAACACACATATTGTGTACTCGGTACAGCCCAGTAGGTAGTGTAACGTGGCCTACTTTGGTGGAAGAATGCAACACAATCAAATATTGTCATTAAATATGTCTACCCGTTCATGTGATGCGTGTGGATATCAACTAGGTCGTCATAAATGTATTGCAATCACGTAACTATTGAATACGTTGTAAACGTTCTTCAGAATTCGTCATACTATTGAATATTCTGATTGTAGGCATCAAATGATTCGTCATACTATTGAATATTCTGATTGTAGGCATCAGATGGTTCGTCATAATTTTGAATATTCTGATTGTAGTCATCAAATGGTTCGTCATACTATTGAATATGCTGTATGTGATCATCAAATGGTTCGTCATACTATTGAATATGCTGTATGTGATCATCAAATGGTTCGTCATACTGTTGAATATGCTGTATTTGGTCATCAAATGGTTCGTCATACTATTGAATATGCTGTATGTAGTCATCAAATGGTTCGTTATACTATTGAATATGCTGTATGTGGTCATCAAATGGTTCGTCATACTAATGAATATGCTGTATGTGGTCATCAAAGTGCTGTACTACTGAATATGCTGTATATGGTCATCAAATAGTTCGTCATACTGTTGAATATGATGTAACAAGATGACTGAAAAATTGTTAAAGCTACGTTGAAAATCCAAACGACACACACGCGCACGCACACGCACACAAGCACGCACACACAACAACACCATTTGCATACGCTGTAATCGGCTGTTAAATTTCTAGCACAGCTATCTTACAACTACTACATGTGCTATCAGTAGGCATCTGCTACGTAGATATGAATGCATCATTTTTTTCATAAGACAGAATAAAATCAATGTTATTGTCCCAAAACAACGGGATATCTATTTACTCGGTGTATGTGTAATGTATAGTGGGGGTATTTATAATGATCAATGCAGGAAAACAATTAAAATGATTGATGGACTGAATTATTGAATTATTTTCAAAAAACTTTTTTATTTTGAGGTCACGGTGATCCAATGGATTTCTGGGATCAAGCCAGCTGGAAAATGATTCCACAGAATGACCCCAATCTGGACGAACCGGTGTACACAACACCACATCTCATTAAACACGTAAATCCCGGTGTCAAGCTGATACTACTTTTAAGAGATCCCATTGAAAGGTAAGTTGATAGTCTTGTCCAGACAAATTGTTCAAAATAATAAAGAAATTGGCAAGTTTGGATGGTGTGTGTGTGTGTGTGTATGCGTGTGTAGATGAATATTAGATGAAACCTTTGATTACATACAAGATAAGAATACAATGAATAAACGCGGAATATTTTCTACGAGCAATTAATTCTTTAACGAACTACGGAACCAGTCTAACTGATTGCTGAGTAGATCAAAATAACTACCAAAAAATGTTAGCTCATTTTGCAGATGGAGCCTGCGTATAATTTAAATGTATGCAACATAAAGTTTGAACCTCAGTTCATTTTCATCTTGTCGCTGTAGCTGCATATTCAGACCGGGAGATACTAAGCACCTTCAAGCGACTTTGTTCTTTACAATGTGGTGAAGAGCATATAATTTCTCATCTATATATTAAATTCTTCTCCGACAGATTGTTTATAAGATGCAAGCATGACTGCCGGTCTTACCACAGATGTATATTACACAATTTGACCAAATTTTAAGATTACGGTCTATGGGAATTGTGGTATTATTGTCTGTGTTCATTGCATACATCATACATTTCAAATAGATGGTAACATACTCGCTAAAAGGAAAACAGTGCAGAAATGTTCAAGCTAAAACGTCGATTACTTGTTAGATGTAGGCTGCAGTTGGTACATTTACTATGTCATAAGAAGTAGTTGGTTGTAGTTGGTACAGATACCATGTGATAGGTAAGGAGTAGTTGGTACAGTTACTACATGATAAGTAGGCTGTAGTTGGTACAGTTACTAAATGATAAGTAGACTGTAGTTGGTACAGTTACTAAATGATAAGTAGGTTTTAGTTGGTACAGCTAATAATTAACAAGTATTACAGCTAATACCTGATAAGTATGA